>JAHZNE010000356.1:0-14686 GCA_027744055.1 Callyntrura sp. NNG-2020 | reverse complement strand
AGTATGCGTATATGTACATGGATCCATATTTACAGCAATGAACAACGTGGCGGTACGTAAGCACAGAAGAAAGACAGAGAGAGGTTAAATGGAAAGAACAAAAAGGGATGCCGCAACGTAATACCCCGTTTTTGTTCTGCTGGATCTTATGCAATGTATTTAAGCATTTTGTAAAAGCACTTGTACTTAAATAAAAATAATAGAAGTAGTGGGAGTAGCAGTGCTGCTCCGGAAAGTTGTCTCTACATTGTCACGAGACCTATTGTATTTTTGTCTATAATAAAAAAGGAACAAAAGTAGAAAATTTACAAAAAATAGAGGAGAAAGGAGCTTTTTATTTAGCGCTTTTGTTTTTCCCTCCTTGTTGAAAATTATGTTCAAAGTTTATCATTCCTACAGATAAATTATTGTTGATTTGCCCTTGTACAGCAAGGTAGCCCAACTCCTAAAAATGTACATATAATATAACTTATTTATAATATAATGCAAAGTTTTGTCGTATTCGGAGTATATATCTTTTTCCCCGGTTTACAAATGTGGCGACAATGTGTTATTCATTTTGACAATTGTTAAAGTGGATGGAATAGAGAAAGTGGAAAGAATGCAGTAACTTTTTACGTTGTGTGTGTGTGTGTTATAACTGATGAGAAAATATGGAGGGAAAGCTGCTTTAAAATAATATTTTCTGCTGGTAGTGCGTCGTCGTCGCCTCTATAAAAAGGAAGTTCAATAGCAGTGACGAAAGTGGAATTGAAATAGGAGTAAACGTTCCAGCAAGATGTTTTATAGACGCTTTATTATAATCTAACATTATTGCTCAAAGCGCCGACATACACAGGTCATATGGTTATACTTTGTGCGATGGTGGAGGAGGACATAAGTTTATAAGGAATGCAGCTGCTTGCTGCGTACTCCACAAAATGTTCCACCCTCCGTAAAAATAAAAAAGTTAAGCATTTTTTATGGTTCATGTTGTAGATGGGAGTGCATACACACACACTGTTGAAAAACTGTACAAAATATTTTACGTGCAGTATTCCTCCAGAGTAGGCCGTTTTGTACCACGAGTTCATACTGGGCGCCATGTCGGTTTCTCTTTAGGAAAAATAGCTGCGGATGATATGTGAGAGCAAGTTTTCCAACATTTTTTATGTGTCAAACCCCAACACGCTCCTTGGAGTATAGAATATAATATTCACGGCAATGTGTGTAATGCTGCAATTCGTAATCAACCCTGTTGTAACAGAACATTTATAGTTTCAAAATGGGCCCCAAAAAAATTCCCATTCTCAATGGCACAAATCCCGTGTATTTCGTTAAGTGGCGGCACGCACATAAAGGGTTTTGGTTAGGGAAATCGTAATTTTAAATTAAACCCCGGGTGGAAAGAGGAGCGCTCCAAAATTTTTATTGAGTGTTTGTTATCAGACGCCATGTAGCAAAACGCCTAGTTGCTACTTGCAAGTCGCCTCTATCCATACGCTCGCAGAAAAAGGCAATCTTACTAATAATGCAAAGAGAACAGATATTTTGAACGAGTTGCGAGTACGAAATGGGAATTATATATGGAAAAAGGTCGCGACACTTCCTTGTATAATTTTTGCTTACAAGCTATCATTGTGTAGGTATATAGAAATCCAGGCAGGACTCCTTCAGGACACAAGAGTGCGTTTTTTCTGTCACGTCAACATCTCATATTGCAAAGCCACAATTGCGTATGCCACACTACTGCTACTGTTATAAACCTCAGTTATTTTTACGACTCGTGGTCCACAGTTTCCCAGCTCTTGTTCCACTTTCACTTGAACTCGTGTACCAAACAAAAGCATTTCCCCATCACGTTTTCTCATTCAGATTGTCTGCATTCATATGCGCGCGAATGCTACATAAGGAAAAAAAGAAAAAGAAACTCTCGCCGGTTTTATATCTTTGGTGTGTTGGTACTTTATTTTCTCTCCCAGCGTTAACCTCCCTCGCAACTACAATGTTATACGCACAAGAGAGTTAAAGGTCGCTTTGAACTTTCTTCTCCTTTATCGTCTACCTTTTCTGCTTTGAAAAGAATCAAAGTCAGACAATGGCTAGAAATATACTGCCGCTACCAGTTAGTTCACTTCACGTCAACAGAAACCGGAGGAGTCATAATGCTTCCTGCTTGTATGTGTGTGTGTGTGGTGCCGTACTACATCTATACAATCCCCCTGTCATTTCGCACAATTTAAACGTTTCCTCAGATCAACCAGAAAACAGGAGAGGTTTACTGAGGGGAAAAGAAAGAAAAAAACTTTTATTTCTGTTACCATTTCCTTTTTACTTTCACAGAGTTTTGATCAAGGAAGTAAATTCCCTTCTCTACTTTTGTATTTAGTATATGCATTAGTATAACATATTTTCTCAGAAAATCAGACAGGAAAAACAGTATATAACCAGATAACGATAATGTGTTATAAATGTACAGCCAGACGTCCTCCCCACACACACACACACACACACACACACACACCAGTTCGCATGAGAGGAAGGATATCGCACTCACGTACCAATACCACAACATATAGGATCAAACTTTTTTCATAATGTTGCATAAATGAAAGGATTATGACTGTGGCTTGACATTCCTTGGCTGTTATTCAGGAACCGTGGTGTGCGTCGTGCGTGCTACCCACTTTTAGTAAAAAAACCGGTACATATTTCAAGTATAAAGTTATTAGCATGACCTTAAATAAAAAATAAAAGTTGGGAGGAAAGTACAAGTCGGGAAGAGGGAAAGAGAAAGTAAGCACTATACAATTTTCCTGATTTGAAATATTTGGATGCCACGATGCATTGACTTTCCAGGGAGGGAACATAATATATCTCTTTAAGTACGAAACGTGTAGACTATTTAAAGAGGAAAACATTTTACTTATTTCAGCCAAGATACGTGTACATGCACATACCCGTTTCTGGTCTGGTTCAGCCATCGGTTTTCTTTGCGTGGGAAAATGGGGAATGAAGTGAAAAAATAAGTTTTTTTTACTTTTGCTTGGGTTCTTTACTTTTATCGTACTTTTCTCCCTCTTTCCCTCCACGCCGCTACCACATATTCCCCAACAAGGATCTCTACTCTTTCTCTTTTCTTTTAAGAGTTGTTTGGATTTAGGTACACACACACATACACACACACGTTTGTAGGTTTCAGGTTTCGTTTGAAATGGGTGGGTGGTTGGTTGGTTGACTTCGTCTTTAACGGGATTCCGGATTCCTGTATAGATTTCTTTGAACTACCACATTCCAGGTACATATAAATATGTAATACTGATTTTCACTCGGCTATAATGCTGAACTTATTTAGTATCTCGTTATATCAATAAAAGCCATTTGACAAAAAAGTATAAAAAAGAGACTACGTGGTTTTTATTCTTTGTACGCTTCTGTTTCTCTTGGTAGAAACTGAAAATAACGATTGGACAAGTGGAAGACCATAGTATCTGGAGACTAGTAGAGAAATGAAAGAAAATTCACCGAAAGATATAAAAGTGGAACGGTACATGACGGTTTTGATAGAATTGCCCAAATATGAGACTTTATTGTAAGCTTGGATTTTCCAATAAACAAGTCAGCAAGTTCTTTTACAGATTATTTTAACCCGGTGTGTGCACGCTACCGTGAGGAAGTAAACACATAAATAGATACAAACACACCCATGCACATACACACAAGTTTCTTTGAAATTACATCAAAAGCTGAGAAAAATGAAATCGCCTCGGCAGAAAGAAAGGGATGGAAGGGATACATGGGAGTGAAGTGAGGAGAAAAAAGTTAAATATTTTATTTTTATATTTTGTGTACTTTCCCCTACGACCAACTAAAGTGGGTGAAGTCGTACGTATAAAATGACTGTACCTGGTAAATGTACTTACCTGCAACATAAAAATGTAGTTGCAAGTGGCTTTTATTAAGTTAGAATTGGGAGCAGACTCCACCAAGCAAGAACAAGCAAGTCGACAAGAAAATCAAATTTTCTTTCTTTGAACAATAAAGACAAGACAACGACTTCAAATGTGACAAAAACTTGGTCATTCATGACCTGGGTTATGGCAAGGCACACAGAGAGAGGTTTCTTGTTATTATTGTTATTATTATTATCTTAAGTCTCTCTCTCTCTATGCCTTCTTACTGCCACGTTAAACAATAACCAAAGTAAAACAAACACACGAGTAAACGGTTAATGCTTTCATCTTTTGCCACAGCAAAAGGGAGCACGGAGCAGCACTCTTGTAGCTTTATATTCAATATTTCCCTTTGAAACTGCTTTAACAACTGAATTTAAAATGTTTTGTTGGTTTTGTAATCCCTTTATCGCCATGTAGTCTTCTACCGTTTTCGTCACCCTAACTTGTTTTACTCCGCGTTCTCCTTGAATTTTGTTGCTCGTGACTTTATCGTCTCTCATCTCTTTGAAATCACTCTCTCCCTCTCTTTCTCGTATCCTCTCTACTGAATATGGTGTGTGATAACATAACCATCCGACATAATGTCAAATGTCATACATAAAGAGAAATAAAGTGTACATTAGCAAGCCTTCCACACAGCCATATCACTTCAACACGGCTTCATTCAGAGTTAAAGGAGATGACGATGATGGCATTGGCAGTAGTGGTACGACGATACGTGGTGGTAGTGATGTGCATGTCTGTTTGGCAGTAGAAAAAAACGACACACACACTGTAATATTATTAAGCCGTTAGACAGGGATATAGCCTTGGAAAAGTAAAACACATTCTCCTCAGTTTTCACATTTTTCAGTGGATCTTCTTGTTTGCTGCTGTTGTCCCGTCCTTCAACTCCTTTATTTTTCGGGTAGTAGTCAAACACAAAGTCAACAGACTAATAATAATAATGTACACTACCCTGCTATATACCTAATGGCATCGTTTGCCAGGTTCTCTCTAACGACGACAAATTTGAAAACAGAAAGAAGTGTGTCACAACCATTAGTAGGAACACCACCAGCAGCAGTTGTTGCCGGTGGTGGTGAAGACTACTACCGAGCTTTTGGCTTTACACGTTCATCTAATTTTTAAGCTGTACTGTTATTGCAATTACATATTTACACCACTCCAATTTTCCTGGAAACGGAAAACTAGCTATCCGGCAGGGTTTGCACATTTTAATCCTTTTCTTCCAGGAAAAACGTTGTCTTTATTATTATCACGTAGAGCAAACAAGTAGAAAAGTGAAATGGGATAAAGTGGTACGACCTCTTTTACGTATTCACTTGCAAACTTTACACTTTTGTCCCTCTTCTATCTGTGAAATGCTGAATTGTGTCATTTAATTATTATAAATAGGGATTACATTCAGCTACTTTTAATTATTATCCCTTAATGGTCACACTATATAAAAATATCGAGTAAAGTATGCAGGACTTTATATACTAAACTTCCTACGCTGATGTTTCTCTTCTATGTTTAATCCCCACTTCTCAACAAAAATGCCAACTCCTAAAGTCGCTTTGATGAAATTCTTTTAGTGTCGACCATTTTATTTTTAGCCTGTTAAAAATAGGCGTTTTATAGCAGTACTGAGAAAAGTGAAAACCTTGCCACGTTCTAGAATAAACTTTTTTGGGGGCAGATGTACATAATGTTAATGAGTTGTAGTAACTTGGAAGACTGACAAAAAACAAGCATCACTCCCTAACTTTGTTATCATCATCCCCTTTGAACCGGCATTTTTCCAGGAAAATTATTATTCCAGCTTGCACTAGTCTGTGTTCGTAGTTTATTCCTTTTGTTTATCTACCGTGAAATAATACTACACCTGTTCACATTTCTACGTAATATTAATTTCGAAGTAGGAGACAAACTGTATATAAAACATACAGTCCACTGCATAATTACTTTTAAAGTTTTCTACATTTTGACATAACAGGTTTCATCTTCATCTTCTGTTCTTGTGTGTCAGTACCCTACCAGTAATTTTTTGCGAGAAAAATAAGTAGAGCATTGAAGGTAGAAAAGGGAAGGCATGAAAAATTACTGTGGAGAGCAGCATTACCTTTTAATGACGACGTGTTTGCATAATAAGTAGTCAGTACGCAATCTTTTCGTTTGCTTCCACACCGGTGTCCATGCTTTATCTTGCTAATGATTAACGCAACGAGCAGTATGGAGAAGAGTAGCAAAAGTAGTGTGCCAGATGGGTGGAACACCGATTTCAACATTACCGTGTACCCCTGTAAAGTCCGGGTTTTTGACCGAGTCCCCCCTGCTTTATGAACTCTGTGTGAGTACATTTAATATGTATTTAACATTTTATCTGTAATCTACTCGTGTCTTCTTTATCTTTTCCAGGTCAATTTGAGTCCACAGGAAGACTAATGACAGGGACAAAATGTGATTATCAATTCCTTAGCAGCAGCTCGTCAAACTCAAACAGAACCATTTTAGAAGAAATTTTCTATGCAAGGTGAGTTACCTCATTTTTCACATTTTCTCTCCGAAAACCCTGACGTCTTCCCGCTTGATTTAAAGAACGTCAAACAACATGTACGATTATTAGTACGGTACGGACGACTAAGATGGGATAGGGTGTGTACAAACTTATACCGGTGTAATCTTGTAAAGAATTTTTTAAATCTTCAATTTCCATTTTCTTCTCGTCTTTCGTTTTTCTTGCTTGTAGTATGCGTGCACACACAGGGACTACTTAACTGAGGTTAACCTTGTTGAAATTCAGAATACGAAACGTACTTAATGTTACCTAGTCTTCCATGCGTTTCGCCTTACATTTGGTCTTTTTCCACTTGTGTCTTACACTCTTTTTCCGTATTATAACCGAAAATCATTTTTCATGTATTCTTAGCGTTATTAGTTTTAGGTTTGCCCAAATTGTTCATCTCTCCCTTTTTTCTCACTATTGCATGCAAGTGAAATCTGCAAAGTAGTCAGCACGGTGAAATTTCCATCATAATGCAAAAAATCTCATCATGGAGATCCACCTCCTTCCTTACTTCCGTAGTTTACCGGTAATGTTTACATCCTCAATAAACTGGCATAGGTAATCTAATGTGAGACTCACATGCTTTCGTGATATCCTTCAGTCACCTACTCATTCAGACCCAGACTCTCCTCCGATGATCAGAGAACATGGGACGGGACCGTCATAAAAATTCAATTTTTATCAAGTAAGCTCTCCTAGAGTTTACAATATCATCATCAGCATCATCCGCGTGTACTTTGTACCTTTGCTATAGTCTTTGTGACCCACTGACTAATCTGGATTTTCATGACCGGAATTGTAAAAACTGGCTTTTTGGTGTAGTCTAGTCTCCCCCAAGATTTGTTCTTTAAGAATTACTCTATTGTATAAGCTGACATGTCAAACAATGGGTAATCTGCGATATAACGGCACAAAATAATGGTACTCTCAATATTATGCTTTAAATACCACAATGGTGCGTGCTAAGCTTTACCCTTCAGGAGGGTGCCCTCTTGTTTTTCGTTTTTCTTTTGAGAGTGGAAAATGAAGTAGAAAAGGTGAAAATAATAATCATCTCGAGGACAAGGTTTTATCTTCAAAATACCCTTGTTTGGTTTAGTAAGAAGAAATGCAAACTTTTTGGGGTTCAGTTGAGCAGAAAGAAAAATAAAGTGTGTACTACGTGTAGTAAAGTGTAAGTATTACATACAACATCGCATCGCCTGTAGATCGTTTCATTCTTTTGGCCCCTCTTCATCTTTTCTCTCCGCGCCCGCTTCTTTTCTTCAACTTCTTCTACACTACATTCTACTTTTTCTTTTATTCTCTATCTCTCTCCGCATTCTTAAAGCCAAAAAGGGAATCAACTCGAATATTGATTTATTTTGTGGAAATTTGGAATGGGAAGAAAGGGGAAATGATGTGATATGAATGATTTATTTGGGACTTGATAAAGATAAAAGAGAAAGGGGATCAGCATATAGCACCCTTTAATAATATGTCTACTTCTCCCCCAGCCTGTATGTGTGTGTAAGAGAGTGTGTGCTCCTCTCTCTCTGCTTCGAAAGGTCTCCTTGTCTTTTCTTCTTTTTTTTTATTAAAAGAGCTTTCTTTGAATTTGGGAACAACGACTGCGGGACCAAGCCGCGGAGCATAGCATGTTTCTGAGACAGTCTACCACTACCGCGGTGTAGTTTGGACTCATTTACGGAAAACTCGACGTATTTACCAGTGAATCCGACCCTTACCACTGCCGCGCCAAGCCGTCACTGCCAACCGACCGAACGCACAAGATACAAAACTATTACATCGTTTTTTGTCATTGGATACTTTTATTATTCGCTTCGTGTGTGTAATTCTACATGCACGACGACGTCGTGGGCACACCGTGTAAAGTAGGTCATAGTCATGTGTACAAGTTAAGTTGCAAGTCAAAAGGTGAGCTGGAGATTTGGAAAGTCAACAGAAAGTAGGAGTACTCCGGTGATGAAGGCAAAATGGCAAGTTAAACTAGGTAGGGCAAAACTGTCCACGAGGACGTTTCTTCGTACAAAATAAAGAATGCAAGTTACTTTCTCCTTTTATATACCGTTTACTTTCTCTGGATAGCTAGCTAGCAAGTGGGAGCCTTCTATGCGTTTTATATCTCCACTCCTTCAACTTGGAATTTTTTCTCACGGAATTTCTCATAATTGAAGCCAAAATCTAAACCCCTGTTTGTGAAGCCTAGACAGTCGCTCGTACAACTTGGTGTGTCTGTGTGTGTGTGTACGATGTTCTTTTCTTGGAATTTTCTTTGGTGTATACAGTTACCTCAAAGCTTCAAAGCTTGTATAATAATCATCATCATAAGCTTAACAGCTACACGTCGTACAATGTTCGTGTACCTTTTTCAAAACGAGAAAAAGAAAAGAGAACCCTTAAGCTTTAACGGTTGAGACGCGGACGTACACACAAAGTTTTTTTTGCGAGCGACTGTTCCAGGTTCCATGGGAGAGAAAGAGGAGAAGGAACTGAGTATACAAAACATATAGGAGCTCCAAGATGTGTTGTTGATGCTGCTGCCTGCTGCTGATGATGATCATGATGATAGTATCCAAAAAAGGAAAAGCTCCACACAGTACACAATCCTGTTGGTCCAGGTTTTTCCTCTTGGAACAGTAAATAAGACCAACTGCCGCCGCACCAAGACGAAATGACTGTGTGCCTACATACATACATGTCTGCCTACCTAAAAGAAGAATCCTTAATGTGTGTTGTTACTATATTCTGTATTTTGTGTAATAAAAGGGAGAAAGGAGTAATGTAAGGTGATCGTTATTTATTCAAGTTAGTTGCCACCAAATAATAGTCAACCTGCTACTATTACTGCTGGTGCTGCTATGCTGGTGCTGCTCTACCCCACTTGTATAACTATTACAGGGTATTATATACAGGGAGCTTCAATCATCATTATGCAAGATGAAACATGGCGGTGTGTGTGTGCCGTGAGAAAAATGAAGGAGGCGGAGGAGGGTGGACGAAGATAGATGTGCCGTGTATATGAGGTCGGCTGTGTAAACCATAAAATATGCATGTTTACTTGCCAGTTTGATCTAGACACTAGTAGTGTTCCTCCTATTTAGTTATAGGAGCTGAGGCATGGGTAGTAGGAAAGAGCATCATCATCATGATCCGACTTCATCATCACGTATACAGGTTTCACCCATCCAGAAGTTCTGGCGCTTATCATTAACGTCAACATACCAGCAAGTGCCAGGAAGGGAATCGGAGAAAGTCAAAAAGAAAAGGAGAGAGAGAAAAAACAGTATCCGACAGGATACCTTATTAACTCCCAGCTTTCTCTCTGCATCACAAAATCACCTAAATTTTGTCGAATAACAGGAAGCATTTGGGGAATCTCGTCGCTTTATTTCTTTTCCCCCTTCTTCTATCATCCGCTCCGGTGCTCGCTACTGCTGATGCTGCCGCTCCAACTAAATTATTTTAAACGTCAAATTTGAACATTTTACACATTGAAACAAATGTTTAGCTATTAGTCGAAGTAACAGTAATGGTAGTCGCGGTTGAGTCACAGGAGAATTTATAAACGATTAGGAAAATGAATCTGGGATTCTCATCATCATCATCATCGTCGTCATCATCATGGAACGTTCATAGTTATGTCAAACGATTTACTCGTCTTTATACTTCCCGTAAATTCTGTCCTTGTGCACAGTTCCCAGTAGGCATACCTTTACAAATACACACCCTGCATGACAATATTGGTTACCACCCGAAGTCATGATGGGAGGACTCTCGCAGCTTTACGATCGTTTTTCTCCCTCGGTCTCTTTGGTCGTCTCAACGGAAAGTACGCGCTTTTGAATAATCAAATTTTTTTTATTATTATTATTGGTATATCTCCATTTCTCATCTCGTTTATTCCTTGTGGTTGTAGTTGTAGTTCTTCATCCGTTCTTTCCAACTGTATGAATAGTTTATGATGATTATGGTGATCATCATCGCCATCCTCATCATCATGAATGATCCGTATGGCACTCCTATCACGACTTTCTCTGCGACTGGAAATGATATTGTCGTTATGTTGGATTCCCCCATTTCGCGTGTCTGCTTCCATTCCATTTCCAATTTTTTGATAGGACGTAAGAGTGGCCATCATTTCATTCGAGTGGAATGGAATAGTGCAGCGCTATTACGGACTACATTGCTGAAGGCAAATCAGACTAAAAGTTGGGTATGCGCGATGATGATAGGAGAGGGATACAGGGGGCATATTTTTACTGGAATAAGTAGTAGTTACGTAAAATAGCATGACATGCCACGGCAGACGTGCCCTATATTTTAAAATAGTAACAAGTAATATGATGTGATGTCTTCCATCCTCCAAATCTGTCTGTCATTGTAAATTTTCCATCACTTCTTCATCTCTCTCCCTCTTGGTCGCTCCTCCTCTCTTTTACTCGCTACTCGGTTTCCTCAATTCAAAGCTTCACCAAACTTTGAGGGATATTTCTTTTTTCTACTTTATACATCATTCAACAGACTCAAGCGAAGCATAAAGCGACAGAAACAAGAATAAGCTACGACTACGACTTCTCCACCAACTTCTACTATTATACCATACCAGGAGATAGGCACACACTCCGAACACGAATCCACCGCTCTCCATCCGATTATGGTACAAGGGGCTCACATTTGTATATTACATTATTGTACATCATACACTATGATTTGATACAAGTTTGCAATCTCCCGAAAAATATTTTGATCCTTTTCGCTCACTCATGAAAATTGTATAGTTGACGGGAAGAATAGGAAAGCTGACTGAGTGAGAGCGGCAGAGGGTGAGGTTTTTGGGATGTGTAGTAGTAGTAGCAGTAGCATTAGGTAGGTATGCCCAGATAATTTAAAGTCGAATGTGTGGCACAACCAGGCCTAAATTTGTCCACTAAAGAGTTGGAGGGAAAAGTTTGGAGCATGTATACATTTTACAAATTTCGGAAACTGACGGAGGAAGAGAAATTGCAAGGAAATTCTATTGGGACATTATAACAAAGTGATATGATGATCAAGATTGCGTGTCTGTGGTATTATATTGTATTGTCAGCATTACTCTGTGTAAAAGCACAGGGGAGGAAGAGAAGAGCATCCCCGTTTTTAGCAATTCATTTGTACCATATTACCACGCGGACTGTTTGAGTCTCTCTGCATAGACAGTTTGTTTAACTCTTACGGAGGAAAAGAACGGATAAAAGGTTTTAAGAGTCTTTCTTCAAATTTTGATGAGATCCGATTTCCCCAGTCTCCTCCTGTCTTGTGTCTAGTGACTGCCAGGAGTAGTGGTAGTAGTAGTGGAGGTTACGTTCTGGAGGTAAGATATATCCACACGCGCAGACATAAATGGTTATAAGTGCCCTGTGAGTACATCATCGTCGTGGATAACAGTTTTTCGACATTGAAACACACATTCACTGAGAGAGATTTAGTATAACTTTGTACTCCACATTTTTTTCTACTAAAACGGCTTCTTCCTGCTTCCTCCTCTAGTTGCCGCCGTTCTATTTATTTCTTTTCTAGTTCATTCGTCAGTTCCTGTGAGAGGGGGAGAGAGTGTTTGGGCAACCACTCTGCTTTTTTTCTTTTCAATGGCCGATAATGTTTGCATCCACAAGTTTATATTGGCAATATATTTACTTATTTCCTTTCCATCATCCTCAGTTCAACTCGACAGCGCAGCGTAGAAGTGAGCGGCAGCAGGAGCGGGATATAGCGACACGGAGAGATAAATAACATTTTTTGCGTATGTAATGTTTTCTTAACGTATGACTGCCTCGTACGGACAAGGAGAGAGTAATGCATCTTGAAAATGTACACGTTTTTCATATCCGGACCCTCCACTATTTTCGCATGATTTCTGCTTGAAAGTTTTGCCACTGGGAAATTTTCTGGGGTGGATCATGGTTTGGTTGATAAAAAGGGCTTGCCTCTGCACTCTGACTCCCTTCCTATAAATTTTTTCTCTCTCAAAATCGAGATTCTTCAGAAGTACCAAGTTCAGTACGTATTCCACGGACAAAACCTTACAAGTGCAGCTTTGTTGTGTGTGTATACCATTACCGCACACATGACATCATCGCCCGCCTATCAGTTATTTTGTTCACAAAAAGTAGGATTTCATAAAAAAAAGACGAAAGCCGTTGTACAAAGTGAAAAGTAAAGGAAAAATGTGTATCAACATTATCTCTTTCAGACATCAATATAATATTGGTACATTCTTAAGACAAAAAAATAATGTTGACTTACTGCCTACTTGGTTTGCCCATGTTGCCGCTGCTGCTGTTTGATCCCACAACGGAAGTGGCCACGGAAGAAGCCTATTTGGTGAATAGAGTGCCCCTAGCAAAAAGGAACGGATTTTCCATTTGGGGAGTATTTTGTTTCTGTATGTTTCTCCCCCTGCCTGAAACTGGAAATAGGATACTGAAATATCATGTCGCTTGGTTGATTCCCCGAATATTTTTTCGGAGATTACCCCAAATTTATTCCGCACTTTCTCCATTACATATTTATATATTATATAGCGGTTAAAGTGCGCGGTTGTCCCCAGTTTGGACTTTTACCGTTTCCCCTTATACTAGCGTAAAATGTAGATGCCTTAGAGATGCTCGCTTCTTGGATACTTTGAGTAGGTATGTATATCACTCGAGTCACTTTCCGGCCTTTTAGTTACGTATTTTCCTATTCATTAGCTGTTACTCATGTGTCTGCTTATTTCTCATCCTGCTTTGATACTTGATTTTCATAACATCGCCTAGTCGCCGGTCTAAAAGTATACAAAGAGAAGTTATTTGATACTTTTTGAATATCACAATAAAGTGGAACATCAGGAATTAGGTCCCAGGTGGCTTTTGACGTTCCCATTTATGCCTTTACTTGATGGTCGCGTAAAATCCTACTTGTCGTGCATCAACTTTTCGAATAAATGATGAAATATGTGATACATTCTCTCTCTCTTTCTCTCTCTCAAATTTCAGCCTGCATAAAAGGATCCGAATTGTATTCGAGACGGTGGCCTTAGAACCGGGACAGTACAGGTAAGTAAACACCATTAAAATGTTACTTATATTAGTTTATGCGCACCATTTTTCTACTGTTTTTTGGGAGGATATATTATGGAAATGATATATTCCACACTGTCGTCGTGTGTGTATGTAGGACGTCGACGTGACCACTGTTTACGGTGCTTATTTTTGGTAAATTTTATGTGGGCAATTTAGGCAGAAAGCCAACAAATATGCAAATTTACGGAATTAGCATTTAAATTCCCGGAAAAAGTATGAATGGCGTGTTTTTGTTATTAGAATGTGTAGTTTATTATGGCGAAAAAAACAGAAATTTTTGGCTGTATCAATCACTCAAGATTATTATGCTGTTGTAATTTACTCTGGAGTGCTCGCAGCAACAGCAGTAGCGAGAATTCCACGAATACTTTTCACGAAGTAGATATAAGCTCCAGAGTCTCCATTTACGGAGTATTGTTTTGGACAACAATGCTGATGTTTCTGTCACATCTTTCAGCCAGCTCTTGTCCTCCGTGTCCTTACGTTGACAAAGAATGCCAACTTGTCCTTTCGTAGTAATCATAATAACCGTGGAGTATGTGACAACGGAAACAGCGACTCTGTATATTTTATGGGCACATTCCTGGGTAAATAATAAAATTTCAGAGGAAGGGACGTGGATGGACAGAGAAAATGGAGCGGATTTTATGAAATATGTAACGAACAAACTCTGCACTCACATCTCTGCCCTACATTCCCCAAAAGTTGTACGCATGCATATTTGAAATGATAAATTCTTGGCGGAGCACACAGCCGCTTTTGTCTCTTTTTTTGTGTTTTACTGCTGGCGTTACGAAAAGATAATTTCTTTACGCATCACAATATTTTTGTTTCCCGTACGCACGTTATGTGACTCACTTGGAAATTTGGAATCTTGATGAGACGTAAACAAAAACAGGAAAAAAATCAGGACGATAAAAACTTTTTTTTAGAATGCACGCATACAGAACCCTGGTTCAAATTCTAATAAAAAACAACAAAACCCATCGATTTTTGTAGAAGTTGACTCAAGAAAGCAAAGTTAAGTATGGTCGTTTATGCAGAAGAATCGGAATCTAAGATAGGGATCTAGTCAGTAGGTGTTAGACAGCAGAAAG
>JAHZNE010000355.1:0-11480 GCA_027744055.1 Callyntrura sp. NNG-2020 | reverse complement strand
CTACCCAGAGCATCATTGATTATTCCAGACAAACTTTGAACGGCCTGAAAATTTCTGTAGAATAAGGGCCATGGTGAATGGTTCTGAAAGGGAGTTGTTGCAGGATTATAATCCACCGGGTGCACGTGCACTGCTACAAATTGAGAAAGCTCCACATTTTCCCCCAACGTATCTTCCATTTTAAGTGCGTCACCAATGTCACTCGCAAAGGAGTTTGCCACGCACCAGAGAGTGAGGGCTACGACCAAAATGCATAAATCACAGGCTTCCGCCAAAATGTATCTGCGATTTTGGAAAAACGTTTTAGAAATGTGATACAGCTAGTTGAAAGCATTCATGTTCCATACTTTATTGTTTACTGTATTGTATTATTATTACCTTTCAAACTTTCCCA
This sequence comes from Callyntrura sp. NNG-2020, assembly GCA_027744055.1. NCBI lineage: Eukaryota > Metazoa > Arthropoda > Collembola > Entomobryomorpha > Paronellidae > Callyntrura > Callyntrura sp. NNG-2020. The sequence goes on along the minus strand of JAHZNE010000355.1, from coordinate 11,086 downwards.
GTGTCACCAGTATAACCAAACATACATCAAAACCAGAAAGATTGTTTATATCGACGGCTTCTATAGATTTCGCAAATAAAAATGTATAATGGGCGTGGCCAACTGATAATTCCATCCACAACGAAGGACTCCATATCCAAATGGGAGCGATCATGCCGTACCCGGAAATGAGACAGGCGACTACTTTAAGGACAACGGCACCAAACACAAAACGGATACAGAAGTGTTGTGTAATCTAAAGATATCGTCAAAGAACGCCCGTTGTTATATTATGTGCGTAGTGTTATGCAAAAGATAAATTTATATTTTTTAAGAAGAATTTTAACAAACGAATGTGTGTCGAAGCGGAAGAGATTCTTCCTTCAGGATAAAATTTAGAATTTTTAGATAAAAATGTTTCTTCCTCCAAAATGCTGTGACGGTCGCTAATTTGTATATCAAGCTGCAGAATGTCAGTGTCATTTGGAAATAGGGATACGGGTTTCCCATTTTTGCGTTACTTGCGTTTTCATTAATGCTGGCCCTGATTTCGGCAACCATTACAAAAATATTTAAAATGTGCAGCGTACCGCAAAGTATCTATAAATGGGTATTAAATGAGTATTACCAGCGAACTCTTCATCTCTTGATACTCTGTATTCTGTATAACTTACACGTTATATAACTATTAAAATGTAATACCAAAACCAACCTTTTGCGGTATCCACGATACGGTTTGATAGTGTCCCGTTGCAGCGTCTCTCACTAATCGAAATGGACAAGAGGCCATGTAATACATAAACTCAAAGTAAATTTTAATAATGTTGGTTAAAGCCAGTTGCTTTTCGCTTGTAATTGTAATTTCAGCACCGTTATTACTAGCGACACTAACGCCCAACAAGGGCCTTAGCTTTGATTTACTAACGGGGTCCATAGTTCTGTTTCTCCTGTGGGACTTCCTACTCTTATTATTCTTTTGCTTATTATTAGCTAATTAACTAGTGACTTATTATTATTTGATGAGAAATTATCTACATAAACTTTCCTCTTTTGAATTTGTATAAACTTTCTAGAAGTGATGGTTCTTGTGGACTGCCAAATTACAAATAAAGTAAATGAATAAATGTATGGGTTGAAACAAAGGACTTGTGCGTGCATACCTTCGTGATTCTTTTACTGGATGCTCAAATGGCACTTGTTTTGGCCAGAGCTATACAATGTTATGAACCCACTGGCCTTGGTTGCAAAACGATTAAAAACCATGTCGTTCTAAAAGTTGTGACCAGCACTTAGCTGTGTTATAGATCACGTGACTTATATTTAGTGGCACTAAAATTATATTGATTCTACATTTAGAATATTATAATAGCTAGTAGGTGGCGCATGTTTCTATTTTCTAGCATAATATATAAAATATTCAAAATGTCTGTTGGGGTGTACAGTTTTTCAGGAACCTGTTTCAATATTACATTCGACACACTTCCTGTTCCAGCATAAAAATCATTTTATTCGTAACAAAAAATGTACTTGGTTTTGATCACCAGATATCAGCGGGTGGTTATTGGTGGCTTGTCAAATTTGTATATTTCTATTGATTGATTTTGATGGATTTTTGGATTGGATGCCATGAGATAGACGCCATTCAATTTGGACAAAAACATTCACCTCCTCAGAATGTAGGTTAAATATTCCCATTGACTTTGTTTTGTAACGGTTGCTACCAACATGGACCAATTAGAATTGCTTAAAATATATTCTGACAAGCTATTCCATCCGTAAAGCTATATTTTTTTTTTAGATTTCTGGCCTTGGATTCGGATGAAAATTTGTTGATACAATAAATATAATAAACTATTAATCTAGGCCGGCAATCTTTTATGCTTAATGCGTTATAAAACATGATGCCAACAATTGCACCTAAGCTGTGGTACGCTTAAAAAAATGCCAGACCGATGCTTTCTGAGGATGTATTTTAAAAAAAGCTTTTTAAGTTTTACTTTTTCTACATATACTTTTGGTGAAAGGTCGTACAGTTATCTGAAGTTACCGAGAAAATGGCATATTGATGTCGGATGGCCGGCTGGGATAAACGAACTGAGTTGACAGTCTCTGTTGCCACCGTCGCAGTATTGCGTTACTTGGGTAATTAATACAAGTCAATTATTATTATAAAATGCTGTCTTTCCTTCTGAGAAACAACATAAAAGCACACACGCACACGGAGGAAAGGAAACTAGCTATCGATCCAAGTTCCCCTTTGTTCGTTACATTTCCTTCGTCCATCCCTTTAAACACATTTCGACGCAAACTTATAATTATAGAAAATTAACACGCGCTTTTAACTTCTTATAATATGAAACATATATAATGAGAACGAAAGAAATTGGTATGCCACCCCACGAAAGTACATGTGTACATGTTGCATTTTCTTAAAATATAATAAAGCTAGGTGTATTGATTCGCAGTGAAAATAATTTGTGTATGTATGTGCAGTTTCGTTACTTTTAATTCTTTGAGTGTATGTTTTGTTTAAATGCTACCATATTATTAATGTGAAGACTCTGGAATAGCACGGAGTCGGAAATAACGATCCCTTAGGTTACGGTCCTTAGATTCAGTACTATGTACATTTCATTTTCATTCTAAAGCACAGTACAACTTTGACGACCTTCAAGGAAACGAGCAAACGATCAATAACATCAGAAGTCTCAAATTGAATGTTTACTTGTTCCTTTAAAATATCATGCGACTATAATACTAATTATACTATTGTTTATAACTATGATTTGTATTGTATAGTTTTTGCAACGGCATCGAAATTTTGAATGTTCCCAATTTCAAGTTGACCATATATTTTTTGGTGCAAAACGTACGTGCTTCTATATTATGTAATGAGTAATGTACCATTGCATTGACCTCTTTCCGATTCTTGACGATAAACACTGGCAAAGACATGGATTAGTAGCACAAATCAGTAAAACAACTGCTCCTCACACAAAATGTTTAGTTTATTAATTATAGCCGACATCCCAACAAATAGAGCTAATTTTAATAATTTAAGATTTAGACTGAACACAAATGACGAAGAATGTCACGAAAAGGCTCATAAACTGCAAAAAGACCCAAAATCATTATGAAAATATATTACAGAAATATGAATGTATCTAAAGAACAAACTAAGATTTTGAAAAAAAAACTAAATTTTACCCCGGCCACAAAAGAAAAAGTAATTGTAAACATTGCTGCTTCCTTGTATTCCAATACTTTTAGTGATAACCTCATGCAATACTAAATGTGCCTCGTCAATCGGAACAATTTTAATGTTGCTATTTCTGATTAGCCATTGTTTTGCGCTTTCCATCTACATTATGAAATAAAAACAAAATTTTTCATTTTAGGGCACATATATTTAAGACTAATACTCAAACACAATACAATACTCGATTAAATTAATGAATCGTACCTTCGTGCAAATCCTGGCTGAAATGTAGAAAATGCTAGATGTTAGAAGATAATACATCAGTTCTAGAATACGTTTAAAGTTATCCGTCGCTAACAACACGGCGTTCACATGAATCGAGTAGTAGATCAAGCCCTCTGCCACATACCACGTCACTTGATTTCCCAAACCGGAGTTGATAATTGCAGACAAGCTTTGAATGGCTTGAAAGTTTCTGTAAATAGTGGGCCATGGTGAAGGGTTTTGAGAAGGATTTTTTACCATGTCGTGATCAAAAGGACGCACAGATAACGACACTATTTGCGGCAATTCTCCATTTTCTACAATGTTGTCCCACTCCTCTTCCACCCGGAAAAGCTCACTTATGTCACTAGCAAAAGCGTTTGCTACAGTCGAGAGGGTAAGGGCGGCGGATAGTATGGCGAAATCAAAAATTTCTCCCGCAATGCATCTACAAGGGTTTGGAGCATTAGACAATTTAAATTTAGTATCATGTGAAGGACATAGTTAACCATGGAACTGATTACCTTTCCAATTTACCAAGGGCCATCATAACAGCAAGGACTCCATCCCAAAAGGAGATTTCAGATAACTTTGGTGGCTTAGATATTTTGGCTGTGAAACAAAACGCATATCGGGCATGCTCTACCATCAGTCGAAGCCATAATGAGGGGCTCCATGATCCGATGGGAATTATCATACCCACACCGCCAATGAAATATGCCAATGATTTAATGGTAGCGACACCATAAAGCGAACAGATAAAGATTGACTTTGTGATCTGGTTAAGAGGAAAGGATACATAAATGCTAAATGTGAATCAGAATAAATGGCGCAAAAATTACGTGGCAGCAAAATGGGTATAATATCAATAAAACCGGAAACTAACAACAGTATTTCGAGTAGGGAGATGTCCTTCCTTAAGGATGAAGTTCACAATTTTTAGGTAGTCATCCTTACGCCGCCATAGGGCTGCTTTGGTTGTCACTTTGTACCCGAATGTGCAAAATTTCAGTAGCATTTGAAAATAAGGGTATGGGTCCCCTTTGGTTGCTTGGGCTACGTTGCTTGGAATGCTGGCTCGCATTTCAGCAAGGAGTTGAAAGGTGGATAATATCTGTAACACTGCACAGAGTACCTATGTACAAAATTAATAAATACGATTGTAATCATAATGGGGAATTTGTTAGTCATACGTAACTAAGAAACACATGATATTAAAATAAAGCCAATAACCTGCTGTGGTTTCCATGTTTTAACATAGTAGTACCCGCTTCCAGCGTCTTTCACGAAACGAAATGGACAAGTGCCTAAATAATAGACGAAATCGAAATAAAGCTTCCAAATGTTCGCTAACGCCACTCGCCTTTGCTTTGAATCCTCTGCACTATTTTTCCTTCTTGTAGATCTTAATACGGGATTTACACTTGATTTCCTAAAAAGGCGCATATTATATTTATACCTGGGGACATACTCCCTAGTTCCCTTTATTTATTGGTTCTTTATATCTAAATTTTTTAATATCTACAATTAGCACAGCAATAGTAACCATTTCGTATTATATGAGCATATTGGGTGGTCATTTAAACTGCAAAATTAAAATTAGTAAGGTTAAAGATTAGTGGGTTGGTTTGTAGTTACTGGAGGAATGTTGGAGGATTCGAGCATTCCAAATGTTGGCTAACGCCACTCGCCTTTGCTTTGAATCCTCTGCACTATTTTTCCTTCTTGTAGATCGTAATACTGGATTTACACTTGATTTCCTAAAAAGGCGCATATTATATTTATACCCGGGGACATATTCCCTAGTTCCCTTTATTTATTGTTTCGTTATATCTAAATTTTTTAATATCTACAATTAGCACAGCAATAGTAACCATTTCGTATTATATGAGCATATTTAAACTGCAAAATTAAAATTAGTAAGGCTAAAGATTAGTGGGTTGGTTTGTAGTTACTGGAGGAATGTTGGAGGATTCGAGCAAGCACCACGTTCATTATAAAAAATACTATATTTTCAAAACAATTTGATAGCAAAGCAGAAATCCATAATCGATTCATCATTAAAAGGTAGTTGTAACATTATTATTGTTATTTTCGTCAAAGTGTAATAAATATCAAATGGTGAAAAGACAGGAAATGAGATATTGATCGGCATTTCTTTTATGCTCGTTTACTTCTCATATTACCCTCAAGTACAGAGTAATGATGTTAAAAACTTGAAGAAGGCGGAAATAGTATCATTGGAAAATGTTCCCAGAAATGCTTCCAGTTAATTAAAAGGTAATCATACTTGTATATTATTAATGATTGTTACATGCATATTGCCTCCGCACCATGTACAATAAACCACTCTTGATACTTTGTTTTCTTTGTAAAATCGTTTGTTGTTCTCTCGGGTGACGGAGTTACTATTACGAAAATGTTATTTGATGTTGGTAAACTGATTCTGTAAAACCTGTGACGGGAACGGGACTTGAATTACCATTATTTGCAATCTGCAAACTTGCATGTCCAGTCTTCCACGACAACATTTCTATCAGAACAAAGCTTTTTTGCATACTTTGCAAAGTATGCAAAAAAGCTTGGACCTCACCAGGATAGCGCGACATACGTACAAATGCCCACACACGTGTACTGTGTACATGGTAATTTAAACATGTATTTGATCGACACCCACATCATTTCATCAAATCCGAAAAAGATAGAAGTAGGCAGTAACAACTGATTGAAGCGAATGAACACGTTTCTCTTGGCCTGGGAGAAAGATAATCTAGTTTGCTCTTTTCCATTCCTGTTCAGCACAACCGCATCATCAGTCATCATAATAATCCGTCTCACAACTGTGTCTAGACAGCACTGCCTACAGAACAAGTCCCGTTACTCTTACTCCTCGTACATGCCGGAGCAACTGCAAAACACTACATTCACAGCATACAACGTACGTTAGAATGGGCCATTTAGCGAGCAACAACTTATCTCGTATTCTATTCGTATTCTTTTACAAAGCTTTCAATATTGTCATTTTGCTCCTTGTTTTACCGTACAGCATGTATCCAGACCACCAGGACCAGACCAACATCTTATCCCTGACCCAAGCTACTCCTTCATTCTTCTGGGCATGTCAACATATAACGAGTACCAATTACAACACACCCCACACAATAAGTGAGATGCTTATTCAGAAAGGGGTTTCAGTACAAACTTTTATTTCCTTACACACAGGAGAGTACCGCATTGATACTTTTCTAGTATTTATCCTTTCAGAAGTGGCGAGTCTTTTGTGTGAAGCTGTATCAGCTGCAGAGGAATCCCGGTTGGCAAAGCATCTATTGTACATGTACATATCACATTATGAAATTGTCCCCCTCAGAAGAGCGTTTTTCTGGCGGACACAATGTAACACAAATGGTAAAAAATACGTAAGTGATACCATATGTAGTCCTTATTTGCAGTCGAAATTTCCTTCAATAAAAAATACTTGATCTCAGTATACAGCGGCAAGAGAAGTTACCACTTTGTGTATTATATATAGTCGTTTGTCGTTTGTGTATTTTATCTGGTTGTATGTGTGTGTGTGTGTGCGACTGTGTGTGTTACACAGCACCAAAATGAAACAGGGCACACACAAGACAACAAATCATTAATATCTACCTACTCCACAAAATTTTCAACACAGACTGCACCGATCTGACGACACACATTTTCATCCTCCCTTTTTAATACCAGACGCGACACAGACAAACGAGACAATTTGATAAGAACTCGTGGTCAATGTAATGAATGACGATGAAGATAATCGGTCAAATTGAGAGAAAGAAAAGGTTAGCTAATAATTATTTAAGGCGTTTTCTAGGAAGGGGGTGAGCAAGATCATTTCTACGAAGGCTGATTTGCTTGCTTCTTTTTCTTATGTTTGTGTGGTTCGATAGGGGGATAGAGAAAAGTTAACAGTTTGTTGCTCATAGATGATAGAAGGAAAATCTCGTAAAGAGTATCAGATGCAATACGGACGGGGAAGGACTACCGACTACGCCTTTTTATGACAGCTACCATAAGTACTCCGTTATTACAACACAAGCGGTACTGCTCATTTTTGGAAGTGCAATAATCAACAGTTTTCAAGACGGCTGTAGTAGAAGAATGGATTGTACTGGTGGTTTAGAAACTCCAGATGTACTTTTACAGGTGAGCTAACTTCCAGTAGTGTTTATAAGGATCGAAGCATTTAAAGTTGGTAACTAATTAATTGCATTTATTTAGGGTCCCCGGCAAGGATCTTTCAGATCGTCAGTAAGCATTGGTGACAGTGGGGGCAGTACTACAAGTAGTAATGACAGCAGTTTTGCGAATCTCGATCAACAAAGTAGTGCCAATGGTAACGACTTTCCTACGGTGTCACCAACGTCTCAAGAAAAAATGAACAGCCTTTTAGTGACAAACAGTGAAAGAAAGGAGTTTCCGCTCATTCTCGGTAAATTTCCATAATAACCGTAATGAAACTTATATTAGCATCGTCGTGAAAATTGATTATTGGTGGTTTCTTTGCAGTGACCAAAAACGAGATCGTTGGAAGGCACATCATTGCCAATGAAGATATCCCTGCAGGAACAGTGATAGTTTCTGAGACCCCTGCTGCGTTTGGACCGGATGGGGATGGCTGTGAGGGGTACGAAATTCCTTTGTGCTTGGGCTGTTGCATGATTATGAATGATGATAACGAAAACATTCGGTGTTCCAAATGCCGCTGGCCGGTGTGCTCGAAAGAATGTGAGGAGGTGAGGTCATGCTGTAAAAAGTAAAATGTCGGGGATGAGGGTTCTCGAAAGACTTACATCTGGAAATTTTCTTTAATTGGCAGGTAACAGCTCACGCCGAATATGAATGCAAGTATTTTGCCGAAAGAAATGTTCAGTTTCCTCCTTCGGTGGAAATTGCCTCTTGCTACAAAGGAATCCAAATCCTACGAGGACTGCTGCTACAATGGAAAAACCCTTCAGCTTGGAGTGAATTAATGCAACTGCAAGACTGGACGGATGAAGACTGCAAAGTTCGGGATTTCGTAGGATTGGACCAGTTTCGTAGGGATATTTTAGGTTTGCCGGATGAACCTTATGCTCATTTTTGGAATAAGATTGCTGGAGTTTTTAACGTAAACAGTTTTTCGTTTATGATGAAATGTGAAACGGAAGAACGTAGCCCTTCGTAAGTAAAATTTCATTCAAACTTTCAAAAGAGAAATAATGTGTTAATTTACTAGAAAGTCGGTTCAAAATTTTTATTAACAAATTTTTGCTTGCAGATTTGGCGAATTCTTATTCCTGACGACCAGCCTATTTAGTCATTCGTGCGCACCCAATGCTAACTGGGCCATCGGTTGCTCACCCCACTTTTTGATGCGAGTTCGTACCACAGTGGATGTCAAAAAGGGGGAAATAATCAGTGTTCCTTACACATATGACCACATGAATTATGGCACTTACGGACGAGTTATACGACAGCAGTCCTTTAAATGTAAATGTCAACGGTGCCAGGATCCCACAGAGCTACAATCTTACAACTCTGCCATCAAGTGCTATAAGTGTCACGACGGTCTGGTTCTTCCGTTAAATCCGCTCGACATAAACTCTGAGTGGGAGTGCAAACGATGTCTTGCAGTGTTTACAGGGGATCTCGTCATTCTCTCTGTGGAGGCCTTGGCCGATGAAGTGGAAAACTGTGATAGTGTCGAAGATCTGGAAAGTTTCATTGCTACGCACCGAGACACGACCCTACATCCAAACCACTGGGTTTTGAATCTTGCGTCCAATTCTATTTTATCTCATCGAGCTCATTCTCTGGAGACACTGAGTAAGGAAGAGCTGGAAAGATTTTTGTGGCATTGCTTTTATGTGCTACAACTTTTAAATGTTTTGGCTCCTGGAAGCTCCCTATTTCGAGGTATGGACAGAGAGAGAATTTTATGGAATATTATCATAACAATAAATAAATAACTAAACCGTTATTTCGTTTGATTTGAACTGTAGGAAATGTCCTTTTACTTATCTCACGTGCCCTGTTGACCAAGACTGAGATGTGCATTCGGGAAAGTATTCTGAAGGATAAACAGGCAATAAAAGAGGAGATGAAACAAGTGTACAGTTACCAGATGACGGCTTTCCAATTCTGGGAGGATGACCACTCGTATAGGCCGCAAAATGAGCGTTACGGCCCTGAAGCAAAAGATCTCATCAAAGAAATGTCTCGTGTTCATAATGAATATCTAAAGGAATCTTAAAGAAAATTAGCTAATGTATCGAAGACTTATTTATTTAGGATAAAAATTGGAAATGACAGAAACAAAACTACAGTTTTGAGAGTTTTATTTTAAGAATTGTTTGTGCCTGCTGCATGCTACATGTTTTACCTTATTTACCAAATCATTTTTTATTATCACAAGAGATAAAGACGAGAAATATAAACAAAACTGGACTTCAGCGGCAAGATTCAACGGTGTCTTGTTTGATTGTGGTATTTGCATATAAGCATATTCTATTTTCTGTATTTCTACTCACTTTTGAATACAAGAGGCGATCATTATCTTTTATCTTTCGTCAACATTGCAACGTAATATGAGGGCATGTTGAATTTTCATTACACGCCCATGGCGTAGTTTCCAATATGTCATAAATTCCATGTTAATTTTGCCCGATTTTGAGAGCTATTTTCCCAGAAACGGTGTATAGTTTTGGGCCATTGAAATGGTGAAATGTGCCATGGCTCGCATGCTTCAGGAATTTAAATTTGAGATGCAAAATTACTCGAAAGGTGAACTGTTGATGGGAATCTTTCTTGACGCGATGTCAGCCAATATACTTGAATGATTAGAAAAGGAGACAATGAAAAAATAAAACAAATAATTGTGGCGGGTCGGAGAATTAATTTTTTAAATGCTACAAGCATGGAAAGGAGGGAGAACGTTGACGAAGTTTTTTGTCTGCAAATAATTTGAATTTATTCTTATGTTGTTTGTAGCTCATGTGTGTATCAATCAACAAACTTTCATGGAAAGCTATCGAAAATTGTATTCCAAGCACGCTTTCCCTCAGTTTCGGCGTCATGAGTGCGATATTATTGCAGACACAACGTAAAGTATAGCATCAAGATTCGCTACAACATAAGTCAAAAATAAAATTATTTGCAGACACTTTTTTCCATTGATGCACCCTCCATAAAGTTTGTTCTACTTAGTTCAAATGTTTTAAATTACAAATACTGTCGCATAATAAATATATTAAGATTTATGATATTTTTACATATCCATATCTTCACTTCATAAATACTTATGTTTATTATTCCCAATTCCAATGGTTTAGAATAATTAATTAAAAAACATTACCGGCATACTACTAGTAGTAATCCAAGGGCTATCATTCATGAACTACATGAAGCTGTTGGAGGAAGTAACGGTGATCACTGAGCATGGTGTAGTAAACCAAAATTTCATTATTTCTATGGACAACCACTTCTATCACCTCATTAAATTGTACACCACAAGTTGATGAATCATAGCTCATTTAACAAAAGAAGTCTTTCGTTGGATGTAGAAAAGCGTTGAGGATATTTTCGTCTTTACAAATATTACTATAACCATTACATATTTGCTTT
>JAHZNE010000354.1:0-11623 GCA_027744055.1 Callyntrura sp. NNG-2020 | reverse complement strand
CGCCGCCACCTACAACAGCAGCGTCAGCGTCGCAAAGAACCGCTGCTACCGCACAACAAACAGTATCTTCCAGTTCCCACTATTCTTCCTTCTCGATGTCCTCGTCATCTTCGTCGTCGGTCACGAACCACTTTCCGAATCCACCAGGAGCTCCTACCGCTGCTGCTGGAAGTAGGAATGCGTCCTCCTCCTGGTCGTTGTCGTACGCGAACAATACCCAGTATCAGCAGAACGGTGGTGGTAGCTCACACTCACATCACCACCACTACGCGAGCAACAACAACCAAAGTCAAACAACACATTTGTACCAGCAGCAGCAGCAGCAGCAGCAGCAGCATAATACCAGCTCCTCTTTCTCCTCCTCATCAGATGTAACCAGTCTCATCACGGATCAGTACCGGTTCTGTCTTCGCGAGAGACTCACCGACTCACTCGTAAGAACCCAGTTCAATTCATTCTCTCATATATAGCTTGTTTCCTTTGCTACTCTTTTTGCAACTGCGGCATACCCTTACAGTATCTACACGCTTTCATCGTCATATTCATCATCATCAATCTCAAATGACAATTTTCGCCCCATCGTCCTTTACAAGTGGAGACGCATAAAAATTCTTAGAGGTAGATGGAGCCCCATTTTGAAGTATTTTGCATACTGAATTACTTTCTCCGCATTGCTATTTCTCTTCCAACGATCCCACACAGTTTGTCATTTTCCTTCCAAATGAGCTTTCCGTATTATCATACATGCTTACACACACATAATCGCGTGATTGCCAATTTCCCTCGGCAAAAGTAAAAGTATACCCGTCTGTATATCCCTGTTTGTCAAGACATGGCGATATGCCCAACGAGCTGATTATTGTACCAAAAAATAATAGGACGACGACAAGGAGTTGGAGAGCAACTCCAGTTCATTACGCTGAAACGTATCTCCATTTTCCCCATCTTTTTGTAATATTCCAATATCGAATTAGTCGTGAAAAGCACCCTGTTATCTCCTCTAAAGAAGCTCTTTTATCGAATTAGTCGTGAAAGCACCCTGTTATCTCCTCTAAAGAAGCTCTTTGTTGTTCCCCCGTTGTCGTCGTCGCAAGCAACACGGCGATTTTTTTTTAGATCTTTTTGGAAGGAAAGAGCGCATTTTGTAGACGACGCTTTGAGCCAGCACACAGGCACACACACACACGCTCCAGTTTATCTAAGCTTTTTTGCCTCTCGAAGAAAATAAAAGGAAAGGAAATGTAAAAGGGGAAATGTGAAGAGGTTGCTGATCGACTTGATTCCCGTTCCCGTCTGCTGCTGCTGCTCTCTGCTGCTTTCCGAATAATATTCAATTTCGCTGTTTTTTTTTTCTAAATATAGAACATCTCCTCCTCTGAAGAAAAAAAACACACGTTTACAAATACAAAACGGCGTGTTTCTTTCTCCTCTCAGGTACTTTGTGCCATCGTATCAATTACGTTTCTCTCTTTTCTGACTAAACATAATAAATTATATTATAATGGTATCGTATAGCCCTATTAGGCATGCTATGTATCTTGCTGTAATAATCAAATTGAAAATACATCCTAGCTGGTGGTGGTGGTGCTGGTGGTGGAAGTAGCAGCAGCAGCAGCCAGAAAGAACCAGCCTCACGACGACGATGACAACGATGATGATGTATTTGCACAATGTCGGGGTGGAGAAACATTTTACTTACTTTTACGTGTGCCGTCTTGTCTCTCTCTCTCTCTCTCTCCGTTGCATGATGATGATGTGTGTGAGTGTGTATAGGTAATAGGAGTAAACTGCTTAGCATGTTGTGCCGTTGTGTGTGTATAATATATTGGCAAAACAAGTTGAGTTTCATTTCTTCTGAAACTGCCCTGCTGCCACTGCCGAAAACTCCTCTCTCTCTCTCTCTCTCTCTCTCCTATTCGCCTTGTGCTCTTGCGATTCGCTTTCTCCTAGATTCCATTTCATCATCGTCGTTGTCGTTGTCGTCAGACGGGGCTCGTTACATTACTACAAATCATCATCATCATATCGCGTCATTCGAGTGAAAGCAAAGAGGAAGGAAGGAAGCGGAGAGGAAAGAACTTGTCAGATTTCCGTCCTTCTCTCTCTCTCCCTCTCTCTTTCTCATCTCCTGTACAATTTTGTATTGGTATCAAGTTTTGTTGGTTTTAGAGCTTTTGACTTACTTCAGTACACACACACACACGCACACATATAGAGAGAAATATTTTTTTTGTTCGGGTACCCTGCTGGTGCGGACGCGGTGGAAGGAGAAAGGGAAAATGAGCCTTGTTGCTGAAAGGGAATGATGTAGTACATTACGATATTAAAAAGGAATAGGATGCATGATGATGATATCGTATGTTGATGTTGATGATGACGACGACGACGGTCATGATGGTGATTATGCATACTGATATGTACACTTGTTTACTTTCTCCCTCTCTCTCTCTCTCTCTCTGTCAGGGAAAGCCATGTAGGTATATGCATACCCCGCATTTGTGCACGGGAGAAACAGTTGTAGCAAAGAGCTCCTTCCACTTCTTTTTAGCTATTTTCTCTTTATGGCGGAGTAGTAGTAGCGAGTAAGAGGGAGCAAGTCAATAATATCCCTTTCGTCGTGTGTTTCTTCTCTTTTGCTGACATGTTTCATAATAAAATAATAATAATAATAATAATAACATGTAGTAGTTTTTTTTATATAATCTTGGGTCAAAAAAGAGGAAGCAGGGAGGGGATCTTTTTAATGCCTCGTCTGTTTTTATGGGGATACCTTATGACAACATGGAAGTGTACTACCACTAGTAGAATGAACTGTAAGCAAAAAAAAAGAAAGTAAGTTGTACTCGATGTAAAAGGGCGGATTTGGCGATGATGATGGACTACAAGTGAGAGAGGATCTTAATAGAGTGTAGGTAGGGGCAGGCATATATGTGGCTTATAGGGGAATGTACTTACGATAATGCCATTGTGGGAGCAAACGGGGTAAAAGGAAAAGCAATGTGGATATTAGCATTTTTTGCACAATCATCATGGCGCGGCACCTACACACTCACTCTTTTGGTATTTGTAAAGGCGTCTGGTGGTGGAGCTTTTCTCCTCGTTGGGTTGTGTTGTTGTGTAGTAGGGAGTTTTAAGTGGGGTAACAGAAACAGGTCGGTAGTATGGATGGTTAGTGTGTGTGTGTGTGCGCTTTATTATGGCGTCGCGTCATGTCACTGTGTTTACGACAAAGCAATATTGAAGTGGAGAGAGAGAGAGAGGGAGAAAGAGAGAGAATCAAGTAGCTTTCTCTCGATGTGACGTTTGAAATTGGAGTGCGTAGTAGTCAGCAGGAAAGTGAAGGAAAATCTGGTAGAAAGGCCATTTTCGTGCTGAGTCTATTTTCTCTGCGCTTTACGACGGAAGCTTTCAACCTTTTTTTTGGCACTCTCTCTCTCTCTTTCTCTCTGGAGAGGCTGTTTTGTTGCTGCTGTTGCTGATCATGTCGATATGTCAGGGAATTACAAGAGGATACTCGCACAACAAAGAAAGGCACGACATTCTGACTTGAACTTTTGAGTCAAGTAGAGGAGGATTTTGGTATAGACAGTTTTTTAAAGGTAGTAGGCAATAGCACTATCTCTCTCTCTCTCTCTCTCTCTCTCTCTCTCTCTCTGGCGCAGTTTGTTGTATGTTGCGGGGTATTTCATTTTGATTTGCTGTCTGTGTGGAATTTTTATCTCACGTTTTTTTCCCCAACCACCATTTCACACAGAGCTAGTGGCCATTTTTTTCCCGTTTGCCGTGCCGCCTGCAGGTTAAGTTGCGTCAGAGATTTTCCATTTTTTTTCTCGCTGAAATGTGGATGGGAGGATGAGGATGAGAAAAATGGCAGAAAGTGACGGGGAGAGAGAAGAGGGACAGATATTTATAATTTTTGCCAGTAACTACCTCAACACTCAGAAGGGGTGAAAGGAGTTACGAAAGAGCGGGGCGAGCGACGATGATAATAAAAAAAATCTTTAAAAAATATTGTCCAATAGACAACGATATCCCCTGGTGGGAGCGAGATAGAGGAAGGTATTTCCCCCGTCTACTCTCCTGGCGGTGGTGGTGATGATGGCAAAGGCTGAAAGGGAGAAGAAAGGGAATATTTGATGATGTTCTTGTGTTGACATCCGTCGCAGGGAAGTTTCTATATTGTACGTACTATTTTTACTACAGGTATTACTATTTTTGTGACTCTGGGAATTTAATTTCCCGAGAAGAAGATAAACTTGGAACGACAGTCTGTTGTATGATCAAAAGCTGTTTAGCTTTTGAAGGACGTCGCTCGCTGAGGAGGATGATGCTATGCTGCTACTTGCTACATTACGTATTACGTATTATTTATTTGTGTGAGAGTAAAGCTGCCCAGAGACGAAATTAGGTCTCTCTCTCTCTCTGTCGCCCACCTCTAACCACCCCCCCCCNGAAGGACGTCGCTCGCTGAGGAGGATGATGCTATGCTGCTACTTGCTACATTACGTATTACGTATTATTTATTTGTGTGAGAGTAAAGCTGCCCAGAGACGAAATTAGGTCTCTCTCTCTCTCTGTCGCCCACCTCTAACCACCCCCCCCCAATCCAACCCCCACCATTTCCTTGCAAGATGAAAGAAGCTCCAAGAAAACAAATACAGTATCAGCTCGTTCAAACACCCCCCCAAAAAAAAATATAAAATAACCCTAAAAGTGTTTATGTATTAAAAAAAACATTCTGACGAGTTTATTTACTACTTCATGCCTCCCTGCCTACACAAGTTGTACGAGCTATTTTTACTGTAGGAGATTTATTTTTGCCTCGGATACTAAATATGTCCCGGGGATCTCCAGAGGGGAAAATGATGATGGCAGGAACGAAAGTTTGGATACCTGTGTTGTAGTAACATCCCATGTAATAAAAGAAAATATGCGAAAGGCAATATATTTCGGGAGGAGGATGACGATGATGATGATGATGGGCTAAGAATTTATGGAACTGTGTAAGTAATATTGGCAGTGTGGTAGTATTTATAGAAAAGTGTGTTCCCCAGTGAAGTTACAAAAGTTACAATACGTTTTCCCCCCCCAAATCTGCCATTATCAGTAGAGGCTGGTTGGTGGTAAAGAAGAAAGGGATAGAACACGTAGGTGAGTTCAAGTGCGTAGGTTGCTGGCATGCAATTCATCATCAGAGAGGTTATAAAACAGCAGCATTAGGCATTATTTTTTTCTTTTCTTATTTTCCAGCTATTTATAGACCGGGAAGCTCCCAGTACTGGGGCAGGTAGCTAAAGATCATAGTAGAACATTTAAGCCGAACAGGAAAAAAGGGGTCTTCTTTCTACTTATTTTTTAGACGAAAAATGTGTCTATTCGTAAACAGACAGAAAAAGACCAACACGGCTATACACTGCTTCTTCTAAATGGTGGCTGCTATTGAATAATGGGATGTTACATGCACAACTCTCTAGCGGGCTGCGAGAGATACAGGCAACGTGCACGTGGGAAAGGGAGTTTGTCGGGGAACTTCCGCTGGAGTTGTTAGTATTTGTCAGGAAAAGTAAAGGTGTAACACGCCCTAGATGCATAACCCTCCCCGTCATTCAATATCACTGCCAAACCCACCGGTGGTATATAGTCTTACGGTAGTTTATATATAGTTAGGGGTAATGTCCACAATAATAAAAGATTTTCCGGCCAAGAATTTATGGACTTAAATAATTTGACATGCATGTAGGGAAAAAAATGGGAGAAAACTTGGTGGAAGAGAGGAGAAGACTACTACAGAGTGTATTACCATTACCACACCACTGCCACCACCACAGCAGTTTTTTTTCCTATTGTGTCCTCCTCTTTAACTTGCATGTCTCTCCGAAAGAGGAAAATCCGACAAGGCAAGAGAGAAAGAGACAATAGGAGAGAAGGGAAAGCTGGGAGAGAAACTTCTTGTTTTATTACTGCTGTTACCTTTAATACAAGTAGTGTTGCTCCTGCTCCTGCTGGAAGAGAGCGAGTTGTCAAGATATATAGAAGAGAATCATGTCGTAGTAGCAAGGAGGTAATAAAGTAGATAATTTTGACAAGTCGAGGAGAAAACGGGGAAAAAAATAAGCCTTCATCCTCTCTCTCTCTCTCTGTGCTGCTGCGGGTGGAAGAGGAGGTGTGCATATATGATGATGACGTGTATATAAGGGAAGGACGGGGGATTACAAGAAATATGTCTGTGTGTGGGGATACCACCACTTCCCACCTATTATTGACGGAGAGGGGCATTTGGGGCAGGGGAGAATGTTGGGAAGAGAAAGGCGAGCGCTATAAAAGGATTTTCCGAGAAATATATATTGTGTCTGAGTTGTGTGTCAAGACAAAAATATACGGGTGGAGGAGGAGAAGAAAAGACGACTACGACGTGGCGGTGGTGGTGGTTAGGTTGGACGTAGCCTTTCTCTTTTTTTTGCTTTCTTTTGATTTTGCGAGAAGACATTTTGTCTGCGATGCCCTTTCCAAGAAAAGGGGGAATGGGACGCTGTTTATTTGCCTGTCGTACAAGTCGTGTTGTGGCGTGATTATTTTTTTTGGGGGGGGGAGGAAGGAGGGCTGTGCACTTTTCCCCTCTGTTATTATTGCCCAGAAAAAAGAGGACAAAAGGCCAAATGAATTAAATAAAGCGGCTAGGAGATTGTGTGTCATATGTCTTGCGTTGCCCTGCATCCATTGCAAAGCTACTTGCTATCGAGCGAAATAATGTTGTAAAAACGCGTGTGTGGTGCATTGTACCCACAGAAGGAGACAAAAGGGGAAAATGGAAAAGTTACGTGCTATATGGGTGCATGCACCACCGTCGAGAAGAGAGGAGTTTGCTGGGTAAACTTGTTTTCCTCTCTCGCCCGAATTATTCACTGAAGCCTTTTCGTGTTACTTGTATTTTGGATTATTTGGGCGGGTGTCTATTATCCTCTCTGTGAGTCGTACAGACGTAATAATAACATGATAGGAGATAATGCGGCCGGAGTAGGACGTGGTCATGATGTACTCGTTAATAAGTTTGTTTTTTCATTTCTGTTTGTAACAACATGACAGAAAGAGACGATGATGATGATGATGATGATGATGAGGAGACCGTGCCTTTTTGACAAGAACATGACAGTTGACACCTAACTAATAATGGTATCCGGTACCGGGCGGCGTCGGTGAAATGGCAGGATCAATTCTAATTATTACTTTTCTGTGTCGTCGTTGCGACATTCTGGAGAGGGGTTCGTGTGTGTTGGGTATAAACTGTTTGGGGAGAACGACGATTTTTTTGTAGAATTTTGAAAATAGAGTGGGGACAATATGCACGAACAACATGTATTGTCCAATTGTGACAAGAAAAAGTAGAACGCGTTTGTACTGCGCGGAGCAGCTACTTTTGTACTGAAATTAGGAACAGGATGAGGGCCAAAGGGAAAATAATGTAGTATTTGTCTTTCTCGTTGTTATTATGGTGCTGATGGTTAAATGGGAAGGGAGGAAAAATGAGAGGTGACGTTTTCGATGGTTTCATCAAGCCAAACTTGAGTTTTTTTTTGTAAAATCATCACATCGTTGGAATTAATCCATCTTGTATGAAGAATTACACGATTGTTGGGGCTGTTCCAGCATGTACAGGTAGTATTTTTAGGGGGAATGCACACGTACGGCAGGCATGATGAAGAAATTGCTCTTTTTGTGGGAGTTCACAAGCTGTCGGAAAATCGTGAACGCAGAGAGTTCAAGATTAGTGGAGTAGGCGAAATGTGCCAACCGGTAATAAAGAGGGAGATGAGATGAGGTGTTACGATTTCGGAAATTATTTTTCTTCTTCGTGTGATTGAGCCACTTTGAAAGTCGATAAATTGTTTCAGGGTCCTTCTCTAGAGAACTACCTACCGCGTGTGATTTCCGCTGGGAAGTTGACCCGCTTTGAAAATGAATAAAAAAAAGTGTTTTTAATTGTCTTTTGACAAATGTAGCACAATCGCTTAAATAGCAACAGCGCATAAAGCAAAACCGCCAGAAAAAAACAGCGGAGATGAGAATCTGGGAATCGGTAAGAATAAAAGGAAATTAAAAGGACGAAAAGGAGTCCCCAGCTTCTGTGTACAAGTTGTGTGTAAGTGTGGGTTGGTTTTCGTGCAGAACTGCGAACGGGGGCAGAAATATTATGGTCGGTAGACGGAAAGTAAGCACAGCTTCATTTTTTTTTTATTTCACGGTTTCACGATGACTGATGACATTATGTTTTATTATTATTTACTTACCGCTTATATGCACATTCCTTTTCCCTTCTCTTGTCAAACCCCAAAAAAAACGAGCAAAGTGCGGTGGTGGAGGTGGTGGTGGCGTTATGGCGTAGAGCTTGTTGTAAAACAGATCATCTCACATGACTGTGACGACTGCACGGCAAAACGGGGATCATCATCATGATTCATGGTAATGCACACACGAATTTATAAGGCATCTTGGGTCTTACTTGGGTGCAAGGTAAATCCAGTGGCAGGACGCATTAAAAAAGGGAAAAAAGTCATTCCATGATATTGGCGTGTAAAAAGGGGGACCTTCAGCATCTTCCTCGCCGATTTAAGGGGGTGGGTGGAGAGCAATAATTGCAGCATGCCCAAATGAATGACCCCTCTCAATAGAAATGAATTTACTAGGTAGCTCATCATCATCATGATGATCGCCCCCTGAAATAGAAAACCCTGAGATGATGGCAAACGTAAAAAGATACTGTCACTCTGCCAAACGGCTGGCATCCGGAGAGAATTATTAGCCGTTTTACGGCTCACCTTGTGTTGCCCCTCTCGGCAGATGTACATAAGGACTTTATTTATTTTTAATAAAGACAATAATAATAATGGGAGTGAGTGCGCGCCTATTTATTTACTTTTTATGCTCGTCGTCGTCGTCATCATCGTCCCAAAAGGGATTTGCTTTTCCATTTTTCGCTTCACCGCTCCGGAAGAAAATGAGATTTTGGAAAAATGTAAATCTCTCCCTCGACTCGACTCAAGACGAACGGCGGGCTGCTGCTGCTGTTACTGCGCATTTTAGTCGCTCCACACACACACACACACACGCTTCAGACATGTTATATGAGGAGAGGCTCCACCTCGAGAGGGGAAAAGATCACTTGCGACCAGTATGTACTTACATCATCCCATCTCCTCGTGCAATTTCAATTAGCGACAGAATGTAATCGTTCTATTTTTTGTTTTCGTCGAGATCGTCGGGGTAGAACACATATCGCAATTTTGTCAGCGTTATCCCCATTGTCACAGGTTTTTTTCGTTTTTCTCGAGAGGGGGGGGGAGACCTAAATATGGACTCACGCATAACAAACACATGTAGAAACGATAAAAAACAACATGCAGACATGTCTACTGTATCTCTCTCTCTCTCGCTCTATGTATACCTATCTTTAATGCCAGGGCCAGGGTTATTATCGCAGTTGGCACATCGTCCCAGTGTCGTTTGTCGCATTTCTTGTTTTCCCTTTTTTATTCACACTTTTTTATCAAAATGAAATATATATTGATAATTTTAGTGGAGGTCTTCTAAATATGGCCGGACGGGAACACAGCGAGCGGTGGTAGAGCAGTAGTGTGTAATAATTTTTTTTAGAGAGAGAGAGAGAGAGAGAGAGGAGGTAATTGAGAAAATGGATGATAATGATGATGCAGGGCTATTTTGTGAAAAAATGATGTAGGGAAGGCGGTAACGAACAAGAAATGTAAATGGAGTGCTGTGTGTGTTGTGTGTTGTTGACACGTTTTGGGAATAACAGTAATGGTCATGTTGATTACGATTATGATCATTGTCGTCGTCATCATCATCATCGCGATTATTTGAGGAGTTACAAGAAGAGTAATGGGGGACGACGACGAGAAGAAATATAGGGATATTATTGTGTTGTTGACAGCCATACGGGCAGTTTGAGACTCTTTTTTGTTAAGATAGCAGCAGTAGCACGTCTATTTACGGATTATTATTTCATTATTTTATTTTTTAATGTAACGGTGCCTTGTAAACAGTAAATACGGCAAGTTTTGATGTCGACAAACGAGAAAGTCGTTTTTCTTGCAATTTTGCAAAAGTATGACGGGACGGGATGGTAGGAAGCAACAGTAGGATTTTTCGAAGGGAGAATGGAATGCGGGGAGAGCGAGAGAGAGAGTAAAATGTGTGTACTTGTTGAAAGGAGCATGATGAATATGAATCAAGCTTCGTGGTAATTTATTTGGTAAATTTTTGTTGACAGCCACGAAAACAGCGTGTTTTGGGGGTTGTACACGCGAAATATTAGGCGCTTGTTGGTAGCATTTAGCAGTGGCAGAGAGAATGGGCTATAAAATCCGAAAAGGAAAAGATAAACTGAAACTCTCTACTCTTCTGTGCTGTCTGTCGAGAGGAGCGCTAATTATTAGGAAACTCGCCGTCGTCAATGATGTTTTTTGCTGGTAAATGTGTAATTACTTAACACTTTAATTTACTACTTTTACTCTCGGTCAGAGTAAACAGGACAGTAGACGAAGCACAAAAAATAAAATAAAACGAGCTTCTAATCTGCTCCGTTACTGTGGTTGTGGCATATGGGGAGGAATGTTAACAACATTTTGAAATAATACCGTCAGTACGTTTTTGTAGCGAGTTTTTGTTTAGACAGCATGTCTATAGTATATTATATATACACACACACAGGGGGAGGATGATAAGGAGGGGGAGGGGGAGTATGGACGTAAAAGCGCCGTTTTAATAAACCATTAAGGAATTAATGTATGCACATAGTAATATACACGCATGTGTGAATACATCCATTTTAATTGAATTCAGTCATTCTTCTTCTTTGAAGAAATACTTTGGGGCAGTTAACGCTATTTGTATGTGTGTATATCCCTCTCTCTCTCTCTCTCTCTCTCTCTCTCTCTCTCTCCTTTTTGTACTCCTGCACAAATAGATAGTAACAGCTAAAATGGATAATCTCTGCCAAATTAACATAATGTTATCAGCGTTTCTTTTCTGTAGAGTTTTTTTTGAAAAAGAAAAGTTAATTTTTTTCCGTTTTCAGCATAAATGATCAAAAATAATTACAGGAGGGGGGAGATAATGCATAATAGCATGTTATTTTATTTTGGTACGTTCACATATTCGCAGCATGATGATGATGATGATGATGATGATGGCGATGGCGATGCCTTTTCACAACGTTGTTTTATGGGTGTTTTCTGGGGTGCAAAGTGGAGCATTGAAATTTCCCATGCATGTTGAAAACAAACACTTTTTTTCTGTTTTACGCTCGGCGCAGTGTGAAGAAGATGCGCCTACTCTCGACGGTTACGAAATATGATATCTTCTCGCAAAAATATGTTTTTTTTTGTTTATAAATTAATTAGCAATCTGTTACGTGGTATGTGCGGGGATACTACCAAAAAGGGTGCAATATGGTCTCCTTTTTACCAACAAGTGTATTGCATTGCATTCCCATTGTGAAACAACAATGCCAGGCAATTCGGTAACATTTTTTAGGGGAGCAACGTCAGCAGTTTGATTCGACTGCTTTTTTTTTTCTTTTAAAAAAAATGGCTTGCTGACGGAGATT
>JAHZNE010000353.1:0-43984 GCA_027744055.1 Callyntrura sp. NNG-2020 | reverse complement strand
CCATCGGATTCTGTGGGTCATAATCTATACTCCTGTACCAAATTTGGCGCATTCCCGGTGTAGTCGTTGAATGCCTTTACTTGTTAGTAAATTGGTTTGCTTTATCTGTCTGTAGTGGAAAGCGTATCTTAACTAAGCGTAGCGTAGCTAATTTTATTTATATTTTTCTTGTCTGAGTAGGTGTCCATACAAGTAAAGATGGTAAAAAGGGTGACTACTGGGATTGGCTTAGTTATGAACTGTACAATAAATGGAAACAAATTCTAATCGAGGATTACAATTCTCCTGGATTCCGCGTTGAGGAACCTCGAGGGAATTATGCAACTACTTGCCAAGATCATGCTAAAATAATTGATGAAGACATCGCGGATTTAACAGGCTTGTACATTGCGTTCCTGGGTTATCAACAGTATTTAAGAGATTTGAGAAATTCCTGGAAGCAGGAACCTAAACTCCCTGGACTAAAAGAGTTCACTCCAGACCAACTCTTTTGGATGAAATATGGCAATGTAATAGCAGTTAACTTTACATATTATTTGCCTTGTAGTAATGCTTATCAATATTAGTCAATGACTATAACAAAGTTTAGCTAATATTATAGTAATTATTATAATGTGATACATGTACACTTATGTCGCATTCGCTTAGTCTTCAGGTTGAGTGTATTTTTGTCATTTATTTTTCAGGCATGGTGTGAGCACGTGCAAACCTTACTGGTAGATCCTAGAGCGTCATCTAAAGAGCACAGTTCTGGAAACGCAAGAGCATCTCTCCCTATTAAGCGGTTTCGCTATTGGGCTCGCGCATTCAATTGTCCCAATCCGAATATTCAAGATTTTTATTAACAGACTAATAGTTTATTACAGGGATAAGTTATGTATTATTGCAACGACGTAGGAATACGTTAAACAGGCCGGATTGTAACATATGTAAAATAAAATTTAAATTATAATGCAAGTTGCTGGTAGCTGAGACTGCGACTTCGCAGTGCATTCTCTGACCATAACGGAATTAACAAATGAAGATGGCCGATGGCCGGTTTCTTCATTAATGTATACTGCATCGCATCCCATTTATCCCATGAAAATTCTTGGCTTTTATTTATTTGATTACGTTACGTTGCTGACATTAATTCCAAATACCTTAGACGGGAGGACTGGAGATATTCAAAAATTATAACTTTCAAGTTAAAGCTGAGCGTAAATTACTATCTCTATTAAGAATTTCTGGAGATGCTGTTAGAAGAAACATTAACATTTTACCATAAATAAACTCAACTTATTTATATGCTTCTATGCATGTACTGACAATGAATACTGATGTTACGTAGATCTGAAGACGCCACGATGGAGTGTAAATCATATAAACTTCAAAAACCCCATTCACTGTTACTATCATCAAAATTTTTAAAATGATTTTAAAACTATCTATAAATAGCTTTTTGTTACTACTAACTTATTTGGTTGCTGTGAACTCAGCTCAGCTCAAAACTGTAGTAATGAGGGATGAGGGACTCCAAAGTCATCACCATAACACCAAATTAAAACCATATAACTCTTCAAATAACGTGAAGTTGTACATCATAACTTGTAGTAATCGTGTTAGAACTCCAACTCTATGAAGTTTATCATCATCAATCATCATTTCATCAAGTGTTGTATGAATATATAGTAAGTATACATGATATTTAGTTACGAAAACACATGTAGTTACGTATGAGTGGCAGCCCAAAAACGGAAAAATAAAAATAGTGCAAAACTGTTTCGCACAAGATATGTTGGCCCACTATATGTAATTAATTAGTGGGCTAGGGCCATATATGGAAGGAGAATGCAAGGAGAATGCATTACTGCAGTATTTCTCTGTGACCATGTTACTACAGATTGGGCAGTGACAAAATCTCAAAGCTATGTGTAAATAATTGTAAAACTTAATTCCAGCCATGCGAAGGGGCTTTAAAATGGCAGGTTCCGGTTCCGGATACCAAACTCGGTGTACATGTTTATAGTATGAGATACTATACGATTTGTTCAGTAATCTTCAGCTATGGTTTTCAATTTAATAAAGCGCTACCTTTGACCCTCTGGGAAACACTTTCGGTATGGCCGGAGGCTCCAATACGTGATGTTCACGTCACAGCTTGAGATGGCCCCTAATAATCGGCCCTATTATAAAAATATTCAATTCCCACCACCTTTTCATCACATACACTTTTTGATAACAGCTCAGCGGTAGCTGTTTGTTTTTGTAGTAGATATTACTTAATTACTTTAATTTTTATTCTATTCAGGAAACAGATTTTTATGTTGTGAAATAGCAATTTATTAAAATTAAACCCTTAACTCACCTATTTGAAAACTAAATCAAAAGAAACAAATAAACTACAAAACTGTCATTATAGTGTTGTCGATTTGTTGTACCATTCCATGTTCTATATTTCTCTCTACAAATTCTCTACCTTTTATTTTGACAGTCATTGAAATATGAAACACCTGTTATAGTACAGCATTTAACTAAAAACTAAATAGTAAAATGATACACACAATTTAATTCTTAAAATTATGGTTTTTAGCATTTATGGTTTATGATTGGCATTTGACAACATTTTAAAAGTCGCTCATGATGTCATGATCATATCGTGGCGCTGTGCAAAGGTGTTGCAAATGAGGCTAAAAAGTTGTTACTTTGTTAGTATCTAACATTATCTTTATATCCTTGCAAACTGCACTAATTTCACAATTTTCTTAGTTCTCGGCATGGCATGCATGAGATGTGTGCAATTGTGCAAATGTGAAATAGTACCTAATATGACGGATGCAATTGTGAATGCTACGTGTAGCGACTAAATAAATAAAAAAAATCTCTTCATCGTGCCGCAATTACTGACAATAGTGACAATGTTTCAAAGGTGGAGTAGCTCATTACACTCTCTGGGTCATAAGGTGGCAGTGTGGGCGATTATCAAATGTACGATTTTCCACAGGAAGGTAGAAAAAACGTTTTTGTCCTACTCTTACTATCGCCTATTGTGACTTGCGGTTTGCGGTTAAGGTTGTAAAGTTGTAACTATAGATTGTGATTGTGCTTTTCTAACCACAGGATGACATTTTCGATAACATGGCTCACATAATATAAACATGGGTGAAGGATCAATTACCCAGCGTGCGATATTGGTTTGTTGAGTAATTAACGGAAGAGGACATCGCCATTTGCACGTTCAAAGGCAGAGATACGTTATCATCATGTATGCACGTTTCGCACTGCATACTTTTTATGGTTGTCCGACTTTCTACATGTCAAATCAAACGTAAATGAACTTTGACACAAGCGAGTGGTCATTATAATTTGCACTAACTGTACTTTCATTGTTGATGAACGAATGACGGAAAATACATTGCAAACGATGATGTTTGTTGTCAGAGCCTCTTGTCTTGAATGCTTCAAGTTTGCATGTGGCTGTAAACATTTTACGTATAATATAATATATAATACAACACAGCCCTCTAACTAAAACAAAGTTAGATGAAAACTCATCTCTATTATAATCCAACAACCATGCTATGGCAGTCATCTTGACCATAAAGATACCGTGACCACAGATGGAGTAAAACTTTTTGAGGTTCTTATAGACCTTTCTGTTTATTGTGACAACCTCGAAATCTTCATCATATACGGTTATCTTCAATCATTTTTAAATATCAGGATTCCATATGAATGATACGTTTATAATACTATGCACATCCAAAATGCCTACTAAAATTTCTAATTGCAATTGCAAGTTGACATAATGGGACTTGATAGGGCTAGACTAGATTAGGTTGAGGTGCTACTTGAAGACACTGTTAGGGATGCATGAAATATGGAATTTCTTTTTTCTTTTT
Source organism: Callyntrura sp. NNG-2020 (assembly GCA_027744055.1). Lineage (NCBI taxonomy): Eukaryota > Metazoa > Arthropoda > Collembola > Entomobryomorpha > Paronellidae > Callyntrura > Callyntrura sp. NNG-2020. Next base: position 40,103 of record JAHZNE010000353.1, on the reverse strand, counting down.
CCTACAAACAGCAAACAGCAGTTTAGCGGAATGGGGATACAAGTGCCAATTGTATTGACTTTAGTATTTGTTGAGATTATTAGACATTTTCTAAAAATTTGAGAAATCTAGGCGGTGCATATACCTAATTGTATTACCATCCAATTGTATCTTTATTTACATTGTTGAACGGAGAACGGGTCTACATAGCTATGGAACTTAGTAGATAGATACTATACAAAATATAACAATAAAGATGAAAGAAATTGTTTCGACAAAATTTTGTGGTTGGTACATTAAATATTTCACAACACCGCCAAAAAGTTTTGGGATCTCAAAGTACCTACCAAAATGTAAATTTAGCTGTCACTGTAATAATAACCTATAATTCTCGTCGAATCATAAATTTAAAAATTAACCCATCTAGTTTTTATTAAAAACCACTACTGCTGCAGGTAAAATGTTTTATTTTTTAAAACCAATAAGTCTGACAGCACAAAAAGCACAACTCGGCAGTTGATAGTAGTTTGCGTGATAGATAATGATACACTTTCATTTACAGCATTCATATGCTGCTACTGCAACTGCATAGTAAAACAATATCACCTTTTCCTTTGTTGGTGGTACCTAAAAAAGTTTCTGTCAGTCATGCACAATTTGATTTGAATACATTCATAATGAATAATATTACAGAAAAGATATTTACTTGCGGTCTAGACTGTAGATTATTCCTAATAAATATTTTTAATGCTAAAATGCACTAGTAAAAATATGAGTTGTTCTTTTGTATGAACTACTTATTAGCGGTGAAAATCACAGCTGCATAGCATTTAAGTAAATATTTTTTGAAACCTCGTCAGTGCAGCAGATGTAAATACTTTTTTTACCTCTTTTGTTTTATCAACATGCTATAAAGATAAATAGCTCAAGCTCAAGCGATATGTTTTTAATCGGTTTAGTGTTTTCATTTGATAAGAATTGCTGTAAAATATTTTATTACGTACGTAGTGCTTGCGGTCGAAAAGTATAGCATTTGGTTTGCCTCGATCGGTGCACTATTGGCATCAGGCCGTCCTGTCCAGGATTATAAAAATTACCGAGCATGACACTTTATAGGAGTTTAAAACATTTCTGCCTGTCCTCATCACTTACAGTGATTAAAGTCCCCTTCCACATAGTAAATCTTGGTAAAAGTTTTGCAGTCGATGAATGTGTTTTTGTGTTTTGTTGATATTTTCAAGCAGTTTTAAATGGAATTAAAAATGAAGATGTATTTTTCGCATGAGCGCTACCTTTTTTCCCTTTAAATATTATGAATGCACAAGTCATTGTATATGCTATAGCGTCCCCTCAACAAAAATGTGTTCAACATTCAGCACATTTAATGGGACTTAACTACACAAAATAACAGCAGTTTGATGGTTAGATGTATGTAGTAATTAAATGGTGAGTAAGTGTAGCCAACTCATTGTAAAACCAAAAGATCTTCTATTGTAAGGGCATCTAAAACAAGCTTTTCATACTTTATCTTGCTTGGCATACTCTCCGTGTGGGAAATATCCGAAGCGCATTGATAAAATTAAGTTATTTATTCATACAATTTTTATTGCTTTTGTAATCAATTCACAATCAACTTTCAAGCAGAAGAGAGATGTTTTGATACAACGCTAGCACGAAGATGAAACATGCAATTAGTATCATTTAATTAATGTCAACTGCTGAAGTAAATAATTGTAAAAAGCAATGGTGCCCATGCAAGCAAGAGGACATGAATTAATTAGTTTCTCTCCTCACCTGCGCACACAATAGACACGATGGTAATTGCTAATGATTTGGTATAAACTAATTTACCAAACTCGACTCAAACAAAAAATACACGTACATGCCGGGCGAAGTTCGCGGGGGTCTGGAAACTATGATGATAATGAATCATTCATTATCGTTCCCACAAGAATACTTTATTGTGTTACAGTCCTGTGCAACTCTACAGGTAGTAAAAAAGTACATATGAAAAGGTAAATTTGAAATACTCCGGTTGACCCAGGGCCAGCAAGTGGAACAATCAATGCTAAAACGAACAAAGAAGAACCACGAATTCTCGCATGCCATTGTCATTAATGGTTCTGTCTATCTCCTTTCGATGTTGTGGTGTGGTAAACTGGTAAGGTTTCTGCAGCTGAACTAACAAATGTGTGTGTGCGTGAATTTTTAAATTATCGCCGTGACCTTTCCTTCATAATTCACTTTGTTACAGACAATAATTCAATGGTTCTATATATGCATAAAGCAAGGTACATATTTTATACATTACCGACAACGGCAATAACAGCTTGTGTACGTAAAGGTCATTAATTTATGTTCCTACTAAAGAATGAATAGTGTGGTGTGTAGGAACGCAAGCTTAATTTATGCTATTGTACACCCTTTGTTGACGTCATCAGTTCTTAAACTTAAACCATTCAGAACTGTCATGGGCAAAATAGAGAATATACTTACTATTGGAGTTAGATTCATACTACGCTTTCGTGCGAAAATGTTTAACATGTATACCTAAAAGGACATTTTTATGTGTTCAGTAACTAGCAACTCAATTCAAAAAAGTAAATGAGTTGATGTGAACAACAAATACTGTTAGCTACAGCCACAAATCCGACTGATCTGGATCAACTCGTCATATATTTTTGGAAATGCCTAGTGGTACCAAGTACCAGGTACTAGGTACAGGTATTTGATTATTGCTATCGTGTTTTTGTAGGTGACACCATAACGGTAGGAAATACTCTGGGAAAATAAAGAGAGTTGAACAAGTTAAAAGAAGAACGGTTGAAAAATATCGCCAGATTAATTCCCTGTCAATTTTTACAATGTATCTTGTTTTATCAGAATAAGCCTGAATGGCCAGACGGCAAAAGTTCCTCACTGACTCACTGACGATAAGTAATAATTTCTCCGTCCACTGGAATTCATATACATCTCTACTGTTATACTGTTATACAATATCCTATTATGAAAACCCGATAACCATTGATGCCCTTGATACGTATAGATTTATCAAGTTCCAAAATTAAATTTCTATTGTGTGTACTTATGGATTACCGTCAGTATACTATAGTATATAGTTTAAGTGGTATAAAATGTCTATATGTATTGAGCTACTTCATTTTATTTATCCTTATAAAATTGTCTATAAATAAACCTACTGTGGCAGGGGCTCAGATGTCAGAGTCTCAAAACAAAAGCCAAAAAGTCAAAGCTGCCAGGATTTCGCATAATGTTTGGAAGTTTCATTTATATGTAAAACAAAAATCTTTACAAGTCTATTGCAAAATCCTTATTTTCACAGAAGCACGGACGGCAGGAGCAAGACCATCAGACAACTCTTGCACTGATATCTTGCTAGTATTGCGCATATACCTCTATGAAATAGAACTATTTCATACATGTAGCGGCTATTCAACGGGTAAAAAGCACAATATAGAAATACCATTGTATCATGGACATCATTTAGACGGACACGTTCTTAGTTCTCATGTCCCACTCAGATTAAATAAAACAAAAGTCGTATAATAAGTGACAAACTGAAGGGTACATTTAAATTTTCATAGACAGCTACAAACTGACAACGAATGAACACGAATGCGTACTAAAATAACAAACTCAAATTCACTATAGTAGATGATTTTAATATTTTCCATTTCGAATAAAATCAATGAATTTTGTTTTAAATTAACAAATACAGCGTACAAAACCTAGAACATTCTACACCGGCGAATGTTTCACCATATTGAATAAACGTACAATGTAATGTAATCAGTAGACAGTAAAGTAAGAATAACTATTTAAGAAAAATAAATTCACCCATAATATTTTACACACGAACCACACTGTACTGTTTTGAGATTGCTCAGCTTGAACACATGTAATAGAAAAGTACTGATGCTGATATAATTCAACCACAAGCGCGAGGATTTGCTAGTTTGAGATGGAATGCAATGCAATGATGATATTATGGGATAGAATTCGAGGCGAAATTCTCATTCCCAATATTCAAATCATCGTCATAAAAGAGTCAACCAACCAATTCGTGTGAAGTAAATCTTTTCAAACCTTCACATTTCTGAAAAACGTTACATAGTGTGCCACGAACGATGCACCAAACCAAAGAAAGGATCGAGAAACATGATACAAGAAAACTATCATATCTTTCAGAAACCATAAGTTAATCAACAAGTGAGGCTAAAAGCATTCACAACTTTGGCTGTAACGAAGGAATCCCTCGAGTCGAGTCCCTCATCTAAAAAATGTCAGCAGGAGTATTTTAAGGTTTTGTAAAATGTGAAAAAATGCATCACATACACTTTGTACTGTTATTAGGCACTGCATCGCATTTTGCATTCGCTATGTTCTGTGGCATTGAACAAAATTACAGCGAGTGAGTGTGCCATGCTGGTTGCTTGGTACAGAGTGTCAGTCAAAGAAAAATTGCAACAACAAGCTNTACAGCGAGTGAGTGTGCCATGCTGGTTGCTTGGTACAGAGTGTCAGTCAAAGAAAAATTGCAACAACAAGCTCTCCCGTTGATTGAAGAATACAGCAAACTGACACAGGATACAAAATAAGATGGTGCACAATATGAATGTAGTAAAAGTAAAGTATGTAATGAATGTGGCTGTTTTCTTATTATTATTATTATGGATCTAGAAAATTATAGGGTGTGAGATATTTTGTCGAGTCTCAGCAAGTATTTACGTGCGTCCCTAACGTTTAAATAACAAACCCATGTACTAGATAACCACCACTTTTGATTTGAAAACGGAGGAGCAAACATATTTATAAAATCTTTTACCTTGTTTGCTATATTCGATGTACTAGTTTCTAGTCGCATTTTTGAGTAGAGCATTATTCGTGGAAAGAGGGCTGTATTTCAATTTTCAACATGGCCTGATATTTTTTACTTTACTTTTTATACATGGTTATAAATTAGCTGATATGATGTGACCGTATTCTTATCGGAATTGCTTCCCAGCGAGTTTTACCCAACCTTTATGATGTAGGCAGGTGTTTATACTACTTGTTACATGCCCANACTATACATATACGTAAACGGTACATTGTGGTATATATAGGTACTGAAGCTGTACAGATGATTTTTCCATTTTTACATGGTTTTTACATGTTTTTTCCATATTTACATGGAAATATGGGAAAAAGAAATTTTTACATGTAAAAAGCCATACCCTGCTTGTTACATGCCCATATCTATTTACTTTATGCTACGTTACGTTACGTTAAAAATATATTATTACATTATTAGTTATTAATATACAAATACGAAACGCAAAACGCTGATGGAAAGATGATACTAAAAAGTTTCATAGCACATGCCTGCTGATAATATATATGCCGTACCTACGTAGTAAAAGTACGTAGGTAATAGGACTCCACTAACAAATGTAAAAATTGTCGTTTTGGTACTTTAAAAACAAATATTGTTAAACGCGTTTATTAATCATGCTCAGGGATGACGTATATACTTTTCCTTCAAATGGTTTGTCCAATTTGTGTAATTGAGTTTTCCGGTTCATTCATTTATTTCAATCCTGTTCTCAGCAAATGTTTATCATATTGTAACTGCAACTGTAAAATCACTAGCAATTATTATTTTAAAGCTAACATGACATAAGTATCTTTCTTGGCTTCCTAGCTTTCGTGTGATTTCATTTTTCCCTTCCATTCTGAACACACAGTTAAAAACTTGGAAACTTTTCGTACTAGGGTTTTCCGACTGAGTAAAATGACTCAAGTATGACGTCAACAATATTACAAGGTAAAATAATTTTGCAGTTGGGTTAACGTGTTTATTAAATTTTGATAAGCATATCTGTATTTCTAAGCTCAAACACATGTTAATAACCAAGTGGGTGTAATAATAGCTCATAATTCTTCAACGTACAAAACATTTTCATAATATTAGCATTAAATAGTCAAGTGAATTTAATATACTGTCGTATGTGGAAGGATGACTCATCTATGTTGGTCACGAGTTTGTTTCCTTTCTTTCGACAAACGCATCGTTAACGGTCTTTTACCATGTGTAGTTGGTAAAGTTGTATAAGATCTTAATTAATTAATCTTAATAGTAACAATATGCCAAATGAAATGAATATGTGAACCTAAAGTGTTTATCAATACATTATATATTTCCATTCATTATGCATTATACGGATTGGGAAAAAACGTCTTTTTTCCAGTAGACATCGTGTGTTGTGCATATGAAGAGATATTTATAAAATATGAATTACTTATTCACTGTTCCCGACAGGATTTCCAGACTGTATTGCGATAGTCTCAAATGTACGGAGTTATTATCTGATAGAGTGAGCCGACTTTATTTACCACCACCTGATACCATGTAATTAAGTCTCTCCAACATAGCTAACACTGCAACTGCTATTTACGCTCATTGAATATTCATCCATACCATGAAAATGCAGGAACCATCTCTTGGAACCATATTCAAACCATTAAACCGACTATCTTGTGGTCATTTCATATTCGTTAGGTATAGCAATCAACTCCGGTCATAAGTTGACCAAGACAGAATCCATGTTCCCACTCCTGATCATGATTAGTTCATTGTTTGTACTCACCATACCTGGTATACTCGAATATGTCGAATATCTGGAATAGGTCGAAGAAATTATGTACAGTACCCTCAACACAGACACGTTCTTTAATCTTTAAATCACTAGCCAAGAGTGTGACGACTGTCTTTTCCCTGTACAACCTAGCTTGTATAAGTAGCAAAGTCTGTTAGAAAATTTTGTGTCCAGATTAAAGACAGGTCTACTAAAAATATGTATTACTGCTGCTAATACAATAACTAATGATCAGATGTCACCTTTTTACGTGTTGTTTTTATGCGAAAGTGTGATGGGGTGGGGGACATGGTACATTCCACAAACATACATTATAAATTCTTGGTGAATTAAACTACATATGGCAATTTGTTCGAATTGCAAAACTTGAGAACACGATCCTTTTAAATTTCAAGTTTTCAGCTAACACTAGCTTATACGATATTATACGTGAGGCCATTGAGCTAGCGCCAGACTACGTAACACAAGTCCCTCGTGATTCCTGATCGTGAAATAATATATTGATTGATATGCTAATCAGTTCATCCGCACACGCATTCTCTGGCACATAAACCAAGTTGGTGTTACCTATACTACATATATAAAAGATAAAAACTACATTAGAATGCTGTTAGTGTTGCACGTGTAAAACCGATATTCATTTACCGCATACCAATTATAATAGAAGTAATATTTCTAACGTGGAATAACAAAGCTGCTATACATATAATCAATATTTGATCTTATTATTGAACGATAAGTGATTTTGTATATACAAGAACAAAAATTTGTAACTTGTAAAGGCGGAGAAAACCTGAAAACAAGCCTTCCATCCAACAGTGATAAATATTTCTCAGATAAATTTTGTTACTCTTAAAAACTTTCCGCTCTTTCAAGAAAGGTTCAATATTCATCTGAAGAACTGAAAAGTACTTATTTTGATGGGTAGAACGAATGTCAAATACACTTACAACACATTTCATGCTTGTTCTTAAGAAAAAGAACGTTACATATGTTAGCAGAACCAATTTATATACTCAAGTACGTGGAACTCATATTCAATATTGTACTCTGAAAATGTTTTCTCATGAATTTTCAAACACAACATTGTACTCATATATAAAATGAATGTATGTAAGTAAGACGGTATATTATGCTGTTTCTGAAGAAATTATAAATTGCATTGTCATTTTTTGCGATAAACTGTCAAGCGACGCCCGAATCCGATGTACAATTAGTTACACGACATGGTAAAATTTAAAGGAATTCAAAAAAGTCGTTTTCATAACTAAAATATTATCCAACCCCCAGGAAAGGAAGTACGTTGTGATAAAAGTGTAATGATGAATACATAGATCTACGACCTACATACACTACAAGTCTGTCTTATTGTACTATTAATACCTCTATACTCTATTTTATTTTTTCATATCCCATATCATTTTATATTTCAAAAAGTAATTCCATGAAAATACTAAAATGTACGTCAAACCAAAGGAGAGAGTTAAATTGTGTGAGTTATAATTATGCCAATTTCGGCCCATGCAGTGCCGCATTTAACAATAAAAAATACATATTAGGCAAATTTCTGCCTCCTGTTATCAGGCTTTACCATTCATTCATTCAGTTTTTTACTGGTACCAATACCAAATCTCATCTCACTAAAAATGATGACGTAGGAATAACAAGTCAACTCATGCCATTCGACGCCACCTTAAAAAGGAAGCAAGCTAACCCCACAGGCGCAAAGAAACGGTTTTTACGGATGCCTTCAAACAAGCCAAAATCATCTTTACTACAAATTACTAGAGCTAACATAAGCAGAGTATTTAATACAAATAAAATGAATAATGCAAGGAGGCAAAGAGATACGTACTACTCTGCGATGATGCACTTCAATGCTTACGCCTTTATTACCATAAAAAACTTTTCTGCCATTGCGAAGGTTTTTTTTGAATGAATATAGCTTCTTCAGCGACTATTCTGTCTGTGGGGTGATCATGATGATGATGAATGTTCATGTTGATGACTAACGTTTTATTCATGAAATATCTATGCGTATTTCATGTGACGAGTTTACTCCTACTCCTCTCTAACAACTTGCCTGCCACGCTAAAAAGTATGCTTTTTTTGCTTTACAATGGAATTTTTCTGTTGCTACTCACAGACACTAGACACACACACACATGCTCGTGTCGTGTCATACCTTTACAATCATCAAGGCAGCATAGCACAGCAACATTAGTCGATCACAACCACAATTCACGAACAACTGGCAAAATACTACGTTGCAGTTGCAGCGAAACCCAACGCAAAACGAGGCAGCAACCCAATATTCCAATTCCAACGAACCAACCAACCCTACATTTTACGTCGTCTTTGCTGTTATATAGACGGAATTTTTTTATCATATGTGTATACGTCATACCCAATTGTGTAAAATTATAGTCATCATCATCATCGCATAACGTTCTGTACTTTACATGTACACATATTAAACATAACCGTTGTTCATTTAAACATATATGTACTTGCATGTGTATTTCTTGAGAGGGACAGGGAGAGAGAGCAAATATCTTTTTGGCCGTTATTCGTACAAGGCCATATATATACCTAGAAGAATTTTTAACCACAACACACACAGCAGCCCATGTACGCAGTGCACAAGTAAATTCACAAGGATATGCTCAAGGGGTAGAAGAACAGGGGATCTCATAAAAACACAAAAAGTCCGTTTACCTGTTTGAATGTAAACTGAGGTAAGGATTTTGAAGGTACTCTTATTTTCAGCATAAAAAGTATACTCGTATCTAGTAGCGTGGTAGGAAAGTAAAACAACTCTACGTCCACGTATTCTACGTCAAGTTATTTCACCATATATTGGCCTATTAAAGTAAAATCCTTTATGTTGCTCGTCATAATAAAATCTCTCGTATATATCGTTCTTGTATCATTATTCATTATATCCCGTAGAAAATGTACGTATACATGTTTAAGTGAGTGGAACCAAAAAGCAAGTGTTTTACATGTATGTGTGCAGTCTACGTTGATTCTAACTAAATAATTATGTTTGTGTGTGTGACTAGCTAGCATTAACATTTTTGTGTGAAATACCTATATATTCTTCTTGATAACTCGTACTACTCCGATCATGATGATGATGAAGATGACGGCAATGCAATAATAATGGGCATTTCCTAATCGTGATCGTGAATAGTTGCTGTAATATGAATGTATTATAGACGTAAATCTCACTATCTCACCTTTTTCTCACATAAGCATGCTCATATTGTTGTTACCACTGATGCGATTAACTTATACTAAGGAGTAAAGTGCATTCCTTTCTTCCTTCACCACCGTACCCCTAGACCACCACCACCATAACTTTTTAATCTTTTTCTAAAAGTTTTGCTTAATGGGTTGAGCAATTAAAACTCAAGAGAAGAATGTTTTAAAACGCATCAAAAGTGTATGTGCACATGCGACGTTAAGAGTTAATGACACTCTTCTAAATCTTATTAAGACTCTTCTTTTATGTATGATACCTTAGTGGTGGCTCAATTTCCCTGTGAAACGAGTGAAAAAAATGTGCGTGGCTAGTTATACTAGTGCAGTGATTGAATGAATGAAACGCAAAACGCAATCCGCTTGGCTGGAAATATTTTAAGTGAATTCATTTAGGAACGTACAAAACATGAAACTCCAGTGAAACAAATAAATAAAAGGAAAAGCGATCTGATCAATAAACACTTGAATCACTACTAAAAACAGGTGAAGTTGAATTGTTTTTCTTTTTGTCCAAGTTCACTTTTACAATTTTGACGGTTAATATTATCGGAAACCGAATATATTAAAACGCCTTTTTAGGTACACCACTAGGTTGTAGTTTTCCCTACTAGTTTTGTTGGGTTTCCCAAATTTAGTAGATCCATCCTGTACACTTTACAGCATTTTAATTCAACAATTTAAAGGTTAGTTAGGAGATGGAATGAAACACGGCTGGGTTATTAGTTTTTCCAAACTACTTTCTAAAATTGATAAAAAACATTTTTACGGTTGGAATTTTATCTGAGATCTTATTTGATAATGTAAAAGATAAAGTGCATTTACTTTACGAATTGCATTTATCGATTTCCATTCTCTCACCTCTCACATCAGTCACATCGTCGTATTAAAAGGATAATTGCATTGGACAATAAAAATTTGCCATTTTCTCCCCTTATTGTCATAAATATTTTAAGCAATCATTCATCATCGTTCTATTTTAATTGCCTCGTTACTTTTTAATATATATATCTCTGACTAATTGGTCAACCTATCGTTAAGTAGTTTAACGCCGAATATATTTAAAATTGTTGGTTAAAGTAAGATACAGTTGATTTTACAATTTTTTAAAATAATTTTCAGTGAACAAACCGAAAACGAAAAATTGGAAATACAAATAATGCAAGTTTTATGTTTGCGAAGGAACAACAAAAGGCGAAAATTATTACAGATCGTTTGTTTCTCTGTAATCACCAGCTAGTTTTTGTTAAATAAACTGTAAAATTGGTGCAATGTGGATTTATAAAGTGTGATTACAGTTAAGTTTTCCTTATGCCGAAAATCAACCTGTTTACGCCTCCACAACTACAAAAAATGCAAAAATAAACTGGATTTACTGGAAAGTTAGTCAGAAAGAAAGAAGTTGTGTGTGGAAGTGGTGCAAGTGGTGACACATCCAATTCAAAGGTGTTTTTTCAGTGTTTATTTGAACGTCATAATGGAAGAAGACGATTTCGATGTTACAAACGTGCCAAACTTTGCAACTCCGCAAGATGAAATCAAGTTCTGGAGAAGTAAAGCATTCTCCTTTAAGAAAGGGTGAGTTCAAGTTCAACTACTGTTGACTATGTAACCAATACATATCATGATAATGTATTTTAATTTTGAGCAGGTTGTAAAGCTAAACTAACTTTAAAGGAATGAAGTAATCGCGTTATCTAGTTCATATTACGACATGTCATAAATGATAAATGAAGTGTATTTTTCGATGAGACCTAGAAAACTGCAATTTTGTTGTTCGTAGTAGGGTAAACGTACACATTGCTCATAATGCATGATATAAAGTTCTGATCACATCATATTTTACACCTTACGTTTCACGTTACCACCCCGTTGATTCTTTATATTGTGAACGTTTTATTTTTGGGTATTATCCTTCAATTATCCATGTCACCAGATGTGTGCTAGTACTAAGGTCTGCACCAGGTTTTAAGTTTCATTCAGGCACTTGCCATTTGCAAAACTATAACTGGCTCTGCGACCTGATGAGTGTAAATATGGGAAATGAAAATATTTATCCATTATTCATTTTTTAAATGTATATAATTTTGAGATAAAATCGTCAAAAGTTTTATGCCATATAAGAAGTAGATATATACAAATTTTATCCAATGAAAACGGTTGTAAGAACTGGCATTTTCTGGTGTAGGCGTCATTTATTTTTGTTAGGTTTAGTAAACAAATCCATGACTGATTGTGAGACCATGAATTGATCTCCTTTTTTATAAAAAAAAGTAATCATTTGAACAATGAATTTTGTGATCGAGATAAGAACAACGGGTTTGCACAAAGCGCAAAATTTGTCTGTATCTGTATTCGCCACTCGGACTCGACTAGGTAATTTTCTGTGATTTACGAGTTCGATTGACATTGACAAACAAATTTTTTTTTGTCTTTACTCTGCAAGCGCATATTATGTAAGGCACATGAATACAGGTTATGTTTGCGGCCATGCGCAGGTTTGTTTTACAATTATATGCCTACATGATCGACGTCTTCACAAACTCAGTTCGCGTAGCTACTTTGACATCATGACTAAATGACATCATCCAGTTTATAGGTTTTTTAAGCTTGTAGAATTGTACATACACAATCCTACCGATAAGAGCTCTCAACACACGCTGACGCTGGGGAAACTCAGTAGGAAGTGAATAAGTAAAGTATCAACCTGTCGAAATATGTTGTCTACCAGTCCTGCTAATTAAATAAACAATATTAATGTCATTCTTCGCAATTCGAAGAAAGGCATTGGAGGGGACGTTAAGTCGTGCTATTTTTTCATGTGAAAGGTATCCTCGAATTGACTACCTTTTATTCATACCATAACAAATACCACTTTTAGCCCTCCTAGAGCTGCTGCTTTTTGAGTAAAATGTCTGCAGAGTACAGACTGGAGACCAAGGGTTTTTTTATTGCAAAATATTCCTAATGTTGAATGTGACTCGCTTTGTCTGTTTATTGTACCTGTACTGTACCCATCCTCTTTATTTATTTTTTTTACCATAAATGTATATCTTTGAAACTACCTTTAACTATCAACCTTGGATCAAATTATCAAAATGGACTAAAAACTAAATATTGAAAATTAAATAAACTAGGTTATGTTATGTTGCTGCATATTACTAATACATATACAAGCATATTATCCACAAGCAAACTACTGCATACTAGAGTTTTTTTGCTTCATGATTGCTCATATATGTTTCATCAAGTAGCTTAACTTTAAAGTAGCATTAAAACAAAAATAGGTCTACTACTTAGGAATGAGGTGCAAGGATATTGTTCATACTATATAAATTTTCAGATACAAGTTAGGAAACACTGTTCATCATGATTATTAATGTTGCAGGATGGACGAGTTAAAAAAAGACTTTGAAGAATACCAGGAAGACTCTAAAACTCTGGAAATTGAACTTGATACACAGATCAAACAAACAGAGCAGAAAAACAAAGACTTAATGGCATGCGCAAACCGCCTTCAAAACGACAACGAAAACTTGCGGGTAATTTTGTTTTTAAAATATCTAATATTGTTAATTTATGTGTTCTTAATATTTTAATCGCTTCTAAAAATCTATCATTTGCAGTCCCGTCTAGAGCAAATGAATGCAGAGCATAATGCTCGAATGACAGAATGGACAGCAGAGGTCGCTACATTTAGAAAGACGGGAGAAGAGATTAATGCGTACGTAAGAGAACTTGAACAGAAAAATGACGACCTGGAAAGAGCAAACCGGTAATAATTAAATCATGTATCCTTTACAATATTTACCAAAATGTACTGTATCGGTATTATTCGGCACATGAGTTTTAATATCACATTGCATGTAATTTTCATTGGAATGTTTAGAGCCGCAGCCATGTCTATAGAAGATTTCGAGTCAAAATTAAATTTAGCAATTGAACGTAACGCATTTTTAGAATCCGAATTAGATGAAAAGGAAAATCTTAAAAGTATGGTACAGCGTCTAAAAGACGAAACCAGAGGTAAGAATGAAGGCACATGTAAAATGCATTGCACTTAAATTGTGATTCCAAATTTTTATTCGTATGTAAAAACCTTGTGATGTCGTTCAAACAGATCTCCGCTATGAACTGCAGTTTACCAAACGTCAATCCGACAAAGTCGTAGATTCGAATAAATTAGAGGGAACGCCACCGTCCACCCCTCCGTACAATTTGGCAAAAGCGCATTCAATTGGTTTGAGTAAGTTCTTTTTTGTTAAAATCAATAATGTACACACTTTTGGACCATTTGGACACACATTTTTAATTTGTTTAAGAGCCATTAAAAATAATGATTTACATGAAATATGAAGGTACACCAACTTCGTCTCGCATGAGCCCCTTGAGTATAGTAAACGATCTTCTTCGCAAAGTTGGAGCGCTAGAAACAAAGCTTCAGACATATCATCGAAAGGATGAAGCAAGTATGAAAAAATGCAGCAGATCCATAGATTCGAAAAATCATCAGAATAAGTATGTACTTCTGTACAATTGTTTACTAGCTCATTTTATTTTTTTCAGATAAGCTTACTTAGTTTATAGGTTCTCTTGTTGTTCTTGATTATAGATCGCACAGTAAACTTCCACGAGGTGTCTCATCGCCTGCTGTTCAGGAAATAATCAAAACGTGATTCATCCCTGTAACATCGGATTTGTGCAGTTCCAATTGTAACAAACATACAAATTCAATTCAGAAATCGTCAGCTACGCAGTGTGCTATATAAATATTGTCATAAACTAGATTTCCTCTAGTTTTGTAAATTGGCTGAGCCCAAGTTAAAGGTTTATATTCTGTTTATGTAAAGAGTGGTAATTTTGTATCCCTCAGCGTATCGAAATTAGCAACTGCATCTTGTACTAAAAATATATAGAGTAACTTCATCACATTTAACTTTCAAACTACTAGTTCAGAAAGCATTTTATTTATTTGTAATACACAAAATTAGCACATTTTAAAATTTCGCCAGTCAATAAGCCTCCCGTTCGGAGCTTTTGAATCAAAACACCTAAACATTAGAAGACTGCAAGATTGCATGTGCCTATTTACTTCGCTGAATTCAATACATATGCTGTGAACCTATTGTTATAGTGTTTGTCTCTCTCGCAAGCAGCTTGATTAGCCATCAAGTAACAATGTCAGTATGATTACAACCAAACTACATTTTATATTACGATAATAGACATTTTATAATTTACAGTGAGTAATGTTTCGCAAAACACGACCAAAAAGTTCAGTAAGTCACGAGTGCCGCCAACAATCATTAATGTTAAAATGTTGTACATTGAGTGACATAAAAATAGTATATACAAATTACATACATCTGTCAGCTATTTATATGCAGCTGCGAATATTATTGATTAACAAATTTTGATTTTCCATAAAAATATACGAGGACGTCAAAGGGTATTTTGTAGCTTGTAATGTAAGTACGTAAGGGAAACAACATGAAAGCGCATGTTGATGAAGCCTAAAATAGGGTCCTCGGAAAATATTACCAACCAGGCGGGATAACAAATTGTTTGACACATATATGTTGTCGCCGATATGATGTGAAGGAACGAATCTCTTTCTCTAGGTTTCAGAGCGTGTCAAGTTTACGTGCCCTTAAGTGTTTCACTAGTTTACGAATACTAGTTATTAATTTAACCATCTATATTGCGTCTCTCAGTGCATTACATATTAAATATACATTATATCTAATATTTAAAAAAAAATATTAGTAAGATATTAAATCTTGCAAAGGCAACTATGAATCATTTTCGAATCTACTTATTAAGACAAACGTTTACACTATATTCTAGAATTTGTATCAATAATTAACCGAAGTACACTTTATTAGGTACTTTGTACTAGAAGAAAACGGTCAATATTCATCTACACAAATAAAAAATTCAAATCATTGTACGTTACACTAATACACTACTCATTACTTTGTCATATATTAAATGTCGTCGTATACTTGTAGATGAAACTATTTTTGAACTTACAAAAAGAATAAGTATTGAAATGCATTAGTTTTAAGGAATTGAATAAAATTCAGATCCTGTAAACTTTACAGGAGGTGTAAGACTTACTTTTTGACTTCTGTTACTGTTTTTCTCACTCTTTGTTGTTGAATTTGTTCCCTCGTTGTTTGTTTCTTGAAATTTCTATCTCAATTAGTAGTTACTTGTTAGTTAAGATCATGACGTGCCTACATATCAAATTTTATGTAATTTACTGTAAATGCGTTTGTCATTTAAATACCATTATTGCGATTCTGCCAAATGATACTGCTACTAATCGATTTTCTTTCCTATTAACAAAAGTAAACGAGCATTGGGACGTGTTGGGCTGATGTATAAAAGTTAACGTATATTTACATTCGCTTTTATTTGTCATCAATAGTAATTAATTTACGTTGGTTTACCGGTTCCCTTAATTTCGGAAGGTGTGGACTACCAACTACTTCTTCATTAGTTCAAAATGTTTATGTCACCGTATAGTGGTTGGACAGTTCTGGTTTTTACTGTTGTAGTTTTTGAAAACGTTTCGGTGAGTATGTATAAATTAAATATCAAGCAAATTTGTGGGGTGGGATGTTGTTTGGGTAAATGATATCCTGTTAACATTCTTGTGAAAAAGGAGGCTTGCATCTTTAGAACATCGGCTAACCAACAGTACAAGCAAATCCTTTCTCATGAAGAAAACCCGTTGGTACTGGATAAAGATGTCGTGTCTGTGGTTGAGCAGACGCTGATTAAAACGCTTATTGAAATGGGCAAACTAAAATTTCACTGTCCCAAGGATGATGGATTTTACCCTGATTTGCTTGATTGCAGAAAATACTACAAATGCATCAATGGTAATTTCACTAATCATGAGTGTGAAGCCAGGACTGGGTTCGAACCCCAGGCCAGGTCTTGCGTTTCAAGCGAATTTGTTGCACTGTGTCAACGAGTTCAAAGACTTGATGGTAAGTGAACAGATAAAATAGCTGAATTGCGTCTGTTGGAGCACAACGAATGAGGAGTAAGTAAAAAATAATGATTATTTCGTGTAGATTTTCCGTGCAATACGTCTACTGGGTTGCAAACGTTTTCTGGGCACTGTGATAAATTTATCCTTTGTACGGAAGACTCAGCTTTTACATCTTCATGCAACCGAGGAGATTTATTTGACCAAAAATTGAAGTTGTGCTTGCCAGAGCAAGAGGCGTTTTGTACTTTAAAGTTAAATCAGACCGAGCATGCTGATCATTTAAATGTAATTTAAAGTGCCATACAGTTAAGAATAAACACTATGATGACTAGTAAAACTATTATTAACCCCATAAATACTTTACAAATTATTTTTTCATTAGTACATTGGATTTTGCTGTACACTATGTATACACGTAATTGAATGAGAGCTTTCCTGAGGCGCTATATACTCGTAAAGTCGTAATACTCACACTATTAACTATACTAGTCTTACTTATTTACAGAGATACATAGGTATATAGGTGCTATAATAATACAATTTATCTGCGCGAGTAGTTCAGTTCATCATACGTGCTTGTGCTTGATCCCATATTCAAACAACTCGTTAACATCAATATCAAGGTCGCTCGTTTCATGGCACTGATCCATACCAGCAAGTTCTTCGTCGATGGACGGAAAGCTTACCAAGTCTCTAACAAAGAGGTTGCCTTTAGGAAACCCAGAAATCAACTCTTTCAAATACTGAACATCTACTGCAACAAGATTTAGAAGTGAATGTAGTGACATGAAGCAATTTGTTAGCTCTCTCAGTACAGGATCCAACACAGAAACAATTTCGTGTTTATCTTCTGGATAAAGGCGTGACGCAAAAGTAGGATCTTCCGTAAGCCTAGCTGTATCCACAATGAAATCAACAAGTTGATAAAATTCTTTTCCTGATGCTTTACTTTTCAACATTATCTCGGGGCTCACCCAGTCCCGTTCCATTTCACGAATAGAGTAGGTTATACGGGCCACGGCGTTATTCATTGCATTTTTAGCATTTATAATAGAAGATATTTGCTGCTCCATTGAATCATTTAGAAACTTTTGAACTGTTCCTGTGTGTTGGGATGTATCAAGGTGTGCATTGTTAAAAGGTACATCATTCGTGAAAATTTTATCTTTAAGGACACCAAAGTCTGATGTCAGATTTCTAACAGCAATATTTTCGTAATTCCCTTCATTTTCCACGATCCAATCCAAACAAGCGTCTTTGGAGATTGCTGTAATGCGGGACTCACAGCCGTCATTGAGGTAATTAAACGTATTTACCTTTTTGGAAGGTGTGACATTAGACGCGATAGTATCCATATACTTTTGAGACGGTTTTGGAACCCAAGCGTCTTCTAATGCCGATACAGATACCGAAACAAGATTGCTGTTTACAATAGGTGGGGCAGAGGATGACTTTGATTTTGCACTCTTTGGGAATAATTCGCACACACTGTCCTCTGCAGCTTGACTCGGTTCGTTGTTATGAAGAATTTCGAGCTGCTTATCCATTGCATATACTTGAATTGGTACAGACATTTTTGCAGTGGATTGAGAAACAATACTGTATGTATTAGACTGAGAAGGGGAGTTATCGTCGGATTCGGATTGAATACATGAAACAAGGTTTTTGGCTGTGTTTTTAATTGTCCGCATTTTCTCTTTTACTTTTGACAGTTTTTGAACCGAGACATTAGCAGTGTCCCAGCAGTTGTCTTTGTAGATAACGGAGTCTTCTTTTGCTATAAAAAGTTATTTGTCGTAGTGGAACAGTTCCAAATATTTTTTCTTTAAAATGAAAAAAAAGGTTTAATTGAATTGAATTAATTGAAATTGCAAAAAGAGGGGTACCCCATTGGTAATATATTTCTGATGGTACTAAATTTCCCGTGATCTCGCACTCGCACAAAATAGCAGCTCGTCTAATATTCCTCACCCGATCTTCCAAACTACCTTTAATGCGTGACAATTTTCGATACAGCTTCATAGTATCTTTTGCAAAGGAAACTAATTGCTGCAAAACTGACACTCTTTGTTGACTTGTCCAAAATGAAAGGGCATCCTCATCTTGAAGGCGTCTAACGGCCTCGCTAATCAAAAGTATTCCTCTTCCGACTTGAGATAGCTCTGGTGTGAGGTTCTGCTCTTGAGCACAGTATCCACTGGTACCACTCATATCCTGGTTGTTATCGCCTCGCCAGAATACCTGACATTTGTTAATGCTGTTGGTTGAGTTTTTCAAGACTCTTAAAACGTCGTCCACGGCAAATGCATACTCTCTGGTTTGGCGTTGAATTAGCAAATGAGCTGTGTAGTCACTATGCTTTATATCCTCGTTTTCTGTTTGTAAAAGTTTTGCTAGAAGGGGATGTCTCACTGATGATCTCCGCCGATGCCCCTCAAATTTTTGATGAATCTCATCGCGTTTGGAAATACTACATAGAAGAACATTCTCTTGAATGTCAACTTCTACTCCAACATCTACCTCAGGCAAGATCATGTTGGTACTATAGTTTATGCATAAAATGTAAAATAATACGGTTCACTCAAGTTTTGCCGGAATTCAGGGATGAGGGATGGGGACCTGGATTAATCTATTAGTTAATCTAAGATGGGAACGGCAAACCTAGTTTGCTACAAGACGGCGACAAGCATGAAATGAATTCGTTCCCACAAGTTTCCAATGGTATCTGTCAAAATTTTGCCAAAACTATACTAAGTATTCTCTCTGTCATGTCAAAAGAGGTTTTAACCTCTTTTGTCATGTCTCATTCTATGGTCTGTCATATGTGGCTTGCATATAAAATTTTTTTTAACGATTCCAGTTTTAACTACACATTTTTAATTATTCGGCGGTATTTATTTTCATTAGTGGATTTACAAACTAAAAATTGTAAGTTACAAGTAACAGCAAAAATATATTACTGGTGTTACATTTGTGAGACCAACATTATATTTTTTAAGTATTCACGTTGAAGGACAATGTGTACGAAATAATACGAATACAGCACAAGCACAAGTAATAAGTAATAACAAAGAAACTATGCTAGAAAAGAATAATGTAAAATGACTAATTTGCAAAGAGCTATCTGCGATAGGTCAGTAAATTATCAACCGGTTGAATAAAATATTATATATATTAGCACTAGTGAAAAATTAATTAGCTTTGTTAAGTTGCTTATTAATAAAATATGGCATTGCAACAAACATTAAAGCGTGTTATTATGTAAATATTCCATTTGCATAAAGTAAGCGTTTATGACATATTTTTGGTTAAGGTTTCTGTTATCACTTCATTTTTGGGGAGTGTTTTCACGGGAGCTTCCCGGATCGAACGCTGACTGTCGTGTGAGAGAAGCGGCGAAATCTCTGCTAGAGCTATCATCCACAACTGCGTCAGCTACTTGTTCTTGTGACGTCGGCTTTGAGACAAACTCTCCAATTTGAGATTCCGGTTTTAAGGTAACCATCGGTGTGCATTCAGCAGTAATCGAAGATGACGATAAACCAGGATCGGATTGATTCATTTGCGTTTTCGTGAGGTTTGTTAGTGGTACAAAAATAGCTTCTTCTCCGGAAGAAGTAGCTGCTCTGTCATGAGGTTTATTCGCTTTAGTAAGGTACGAATGGGAATGTCTAGCTTTCGCTGTAAATTTGTTGCTACTTCCAGAAGCCCCAGCAGCGGAGGTCGAGGTACTAACCTGAACTGGAACAAAAGAGCTTAGTGGATTTTCGATAACGTTAGGAACGAGGATAACAGGCGGACCAGTTCCTTCCTTATTTATAGGCACTACATTGGTCTCAGAAACAGTTACTACATTTGCCACGTTGCTCGCTCTTGTCGGGACAGCAGTGGCGTGAGTAGTATCTGGAAGATCAGGATTTTCAGACATATAAATTTCTTCCTTTGAACTGATTACGTCAGGAGTACTTCCCAGTTCCGATTCATTACTGGTCGTTGGGGAAGGATTGTTGGATTTGATAACAGAATAGTATTCTTGGGTTCCAAATGGTGGGAGCGGTGTTGGAGCACGAATAGCTTTCCAAGGATGACCATGATCCTTATAATACTGACTTGGCTCGGAAGAATCTTCCGTAGGGAGGTCGTATCGTACAGGAAAACGGGCTTTTGTTTTCTTATATGTAGCTGTAGCGGAAGACGAAGACTCCGCTGATGTTCCAGGCTGTGAAGAGTCTTTGGAAGGGCCAAATAAAGAAGATTTTAATTTTGAAAATCGAGACGTCATAGATTCTTCTCGGGACACTGCACGCTTACGCTGGGGAGATGTCCCATCAGGTTTTGGAGGACGGCTGCTCGTACTCTGAAACAACAGATTAAGAATCCAAACAACTAACGTTTGTTAA
This sequence comes from Callyntrura sp. NNG-2020, assembly GCA_027744055.1. NCBI lineage: Eukaryota > Metazoa > Arthropoda > Collembola > Entomobryomorpha > Paronellidae > Callyntrura > Callyntrura sp. NNG-2020. The sequence continues at coordinate 18,795 of JAHZNE010000353.1, read as the reverse complement.
TGTGCTTTATCCAGGAATTTTATATCATAGAACAGTCTCGATTTCCATACTAATCTCCCAGTAAAGGATTGATATGATCAGGAATGTGTTGGATTTGGATTTATTCTTCTATTGATTATTTATGCGTTAGCTATCAATTAGTAAACCAATACTTTCAGGAACTTTCCAAAATAGAGATATAATGTATTAATAAGCTGTACTAATTTTGATGAAAGCATACCTTTCTTGGTTGTTTCGCGTCTGCACCAAGTGGTTTCATGACCAGTGGTTTCTGTGATTCATCACTGGATGCATCACTGGAAGACTCGCCCGGCGGTGCATGTTGAGCAATTGACTTTTTAGAGCCTTTCCTAGGACTGTCTTTGCCACCACGCTGGCGTGCTGAAGCATGTGTAACTTTAAAATCTTTTGCACCAAATGACTTTGATTTCGCAGGATAAGAACTGGAAGATGTGCTTCCTGCAAATGAATAGTTTTGCGTAATGCTAGAAAGATGAGCATTACGACCCGGAGAAAAAGCACCAATCCCCTTACTAGTACTTGGTATAACAACTGGATCAGATATAGCAGATGTGGAGCTAACATTTCTGAGCACAGTTGCATAATTTGAATGGGCTTCGTTGATTACTGCATATCTGGCTTCGGCTTCTTCTAACTTGCGTACTATGGACGGAGAATCAGGTAACTCCGCAGTAACGTTAAGAGATGTCCCCACCACATACAAAACGTCAGTCTCATCTTGTGCCAGAAATCCTCTCGATGATTTCCTGTAGTCGCTTGGATGATGAGAATAGTTTTCTAAAGTCAACAAACAATTACAATTTACAATGAGCTTAAAAGTTATATATGTACTCAGAGCTATATTGACTGTTTATCTTTATACCGGGCTCAGAATTAATGGGGCTTAATGTTGACGTTGACGATTCCTCCCCTTTTAGAGCGTCCTCTTTTGCTTCTTCATTAAGTAGCTCTAGCGCACCACATATCATTTGCTCCTCCATTGTTACCTTTCAATAAAATCGTTTTCGTTATCATCAGGTATTTATTCTAATCACATCGTAAACAAGATAAAATTAATTACTACGATGAAAGGCATATGAATACATAGGATCACACAATATCTAAAGCAAAACACGTACGTGGAAAGTAACTTTTAGAGTAAGAGCATGCACAAAAAGTGATCACGGTATTTTCTTATTAGTTGTTTACATGAACGATGAATGTTAAAAATTTTGTTAAATACGAGTTAGGAAAACAACGAGTGGTTAATATAGTTTATTGTTCGTGTTCTTTGTTAGTCGCATTATTTAATAGGCAGTGAACAACATTTTATGAATTCCAAACATTAAGAAGCATGAGGACAACATTACGTGAAATGCACACCGCACTGATCTCAGTATGCAGAATAGCAGAGTGCAATTTGTAACATGCATTAATAGTAGCATTAGTTTATATGTATTTCACATTATCTCTAGAAAATGCATTTTTGTAGCGTATATATACATTAAAAACATTTTGTTACGTGAATCGTTCTAGCTTTGTTCGTAAATTTGTCTTTAAACAGTCTTTTACTTTTACACAAGTCATATCATCATATCAGACTCTTTTAGGTCATTCAGAAAATTCTGCAATGGATTCAGGACGTAGGTCAGAGCTATGTACCTGTTTTTCTAACACATTTGGACGAATTGTAGGAAGCTGGGATTTTTTGCTGCCATCTGTATACTCCGTTATGTTTGGAGATTTTGATGCTGCTAAATAGGAAAAAATTAGGGGGAAATTAGAATTTTCTGTTTATTATGTAGTTGAGGGTAACTTTACAAGGCCTTCTTAATACCTGTTCTATCGGAGGGACTTGTCGGTGATGTGACACTTATACGAACAAGGTCCTTTCCTGAGGAATTACGAGGAATTTTTCCACCAGCTGTAGTACTGCCAACAGTATTTTCCTCCATTGGTGAAGTCAATTGTAAGTTTCCCTTTTCAACCTCACGCAGAGTTACAATAGCCGATTTGAACAATTCCCAATCTCCAAATGTCATTTGCAAAACCTTGTAAAATACGTATATTACATTATACCGAAAAACGTTCAATGAATATCAAAGTAAGAGATTATTTTACGCTTTAAATGTCTTCATACCATTTTTAGATCGTTCAGGTCACACGACATCAGAACACGCCCACATGCATTATTTTTACGCACAGCTTCCTGATAAACTGTAACTTGGCTAGATTTTATGCCTGTCAGAGTCACTAGTAATTCACATACAGCCTCCACATTCATGGCAGATAGTTTTCGATGTTTAAATTCCTTCTGTAAAATCAGTACTTCTCATAATTCTACAAATAATATTGATTATTTAAATATTAATGTGCAGATTACGACATTTAGTGACATCATACCACGAGAGCACTATCCACATTGATTGGTTCCATAGGTGGAACTTGAACTACACCTTGGAATGGATTAAATACAGGAGAAATATGGTTTTGTCCACCGTTGCCCCATAAGTTACCGTTGTATCCCATCCCCGGGTAAATATGTCCGTTATAAGCATTTAGCATGGGTTGGTTTATGGTGAACCTTCCATTGTTTCGAAGGCGAACTTGTTGGGTATTAACATTATTAAAAGACTGCTGTATAAAAGGGGTAGTAGTAGCTGGAGGTGGTATGGAAGACGCTGCGTTCGATATGTTTGGGGGATTCATTTTGAAAAGTTGCTCTATTGGTTGGCATTGTTCTAAAACACAAAAGGCATTTGGTAAGTATGGGACTGTAAAGTATGTCATTCACAAAAATGCGTATTTAGAATGTACCAGTGATGTCTTTTCGCAACTGCGGGTCCAGTGATATTGTAAAAGGAAGAAAAACATAGAGGGTGGATACCATTAATGAACCTTTATGAAGGCCCAAATAAACATCAAGCTTCTTTTCATCCCTATCAAGTACTACATTCGCATCGATTTCTTTTGATGTGGGAACAAATGGACGAACTCTTTAAAACAAAAAGTGTTGCAATATACATGGCCCTGTGTAGTGTTTATATATGGTTCTTGCTATAAAGAATTAGCACATACTTTTCATAAACAACCTTCAGACTAGTTGTATCATCCAAATCTTTCTGAAATTGTTCACAATAGATTATCATCCACGAAAGACGGTACGGCCATTGTTCAGTAACATTCACCCATGCAGACAAATGGTACCAATTAAAGTCAAAGCTAAATGATTTAAGCAGTCGCCCTATATTAAGTTCAAAGATAAAGTTGTGTTTGTTCAATATTTTTGAAAAATGTTTCAGATCTTTTAACATAAAATCTTTCAATTTATACCGGTAATGTGAATTATGTTCATTAGCCTTCGCATTGAACGAGGATTGATATCGGAAAAATAGTCATCTCCCAAAAGCATTTTCTTTAAGTCACTAGGTCCGCCTACTCCAAGAATTGGCATGTTTATGTTGGAAGTAACTCTATTCAAATTACTTCCCAGACTACTGGCAATACTTTCGCTCATCTACGAATAATTACAGTGGAGGTTAAATTGATTGAAAGGGATCAAATCAAATGTTTTTTTCACTTATGTAATAAGGTTACAAACCTTAAGTCCCAACTTCTTGGTTTTTTTGGAAGGAGGTTTATCAAACCTGTCCAATTGCAACTGGAAGCCAGATTCTACCGAAGGTCTCCTTCCAGACATCTAGAAAAAATTGGAATTATAGCACAATTCATCTTTTTTCTGTAATATAACATATATCCTAGCACCATTTATGCCTCACCATTAGTTGAGGTCCTGAATCGTCGTCAAGAAGTCTACTACTGCGTTTTATAGAACTTTCCAGCATTTTTACATGCTTGACTTTTCTAAGCGCAGCATTTTGTAAGAAGAAAGGTAAGTGTACTAAATTTCTCAAATAGTCGTGTCCTCCAATATTAGACTCATTTAATACGGGATTTATGTTCAACTCTATTCCCTGAAACGATCAAAATTTCATTAAAATGAAATATACAGTCTAAAATCATTCGCTTAATAATTTAATGGTTGTATTTACAAAGCTCTACCAGCGGACCAACTAAAATTTTAAGTGGTTTTAGTAAGCATGTACCTGCTTGTAATCCATCACCTTTTCGGTAGCATGCACATGTGCAATTAGTGAAGTATAAATTTTATAAAATGTAGTTAGTATTACTTAACTCTACTAACGTCACAATAATTCCAATTTTCCAATGACTCAATCTTTTGTTCTACATTCTTCTTAGGGAAATTAAAAACATACAAAAATGTGTACCTTAGCTATGATGTGGGGATCAACAGCGAGAAGAATAATGAAGGGTGCTTTTGCGTCACTGAAGAGAATGTGGACTGCATCCAAAACTTGAAGTACTTTCTCTTGTTCTCCGCTGTCCAGACCGTCTACGATAACAACGAGACGACTTTGTTTTCCGGTGAAAGCGTCCAAGCATTTAACCTTACAAAATAAATATCAAGTTGCAAATTATTAAATACTTAACATGGACGTGTAGCATCAAAAATTTGATCAGGCTTGTTAGGTAAAAAATACCATATTTGTCATTAAAATAACTTCAGCCTTTAATGCCTGAAGAAATCCTTCTGCTTTCACTGCGTCTAGTTTAGACACTGTTCTTTGAAGATGCCGACGATGCGACAAGACAATAGCTTTTAATATCTGTAATAGAACCAAAGTTGCATAAAATTCTAATAACGAATATATGTAGCAATATGCAAAGATAACATGAATATATGCAACTTTTACTCACTCGACCGATTGTATACATGTTAGCAACGAGGAACATTGCCACCGTTAGGGCACAAGAATATAAAACAATTTGTAGCGTCAACGGTTTGAACGTGTGCGTACTGAAATTAACAAGTACAAAATCCCATATTATCTTATCCTATAAAAATGAAGCATCCACATAGTTTCTGTAAACTTACTCGGATCCCATGTCTGTCAGGTACATTGCTAAAACAACTATCCATACCAATGTGCACAAAAAGCACATTAAGAAAATCACGAAATATGGAATACAGCACAGCTTTCTCCACTTCCATCCAGAAGTAGCATTTACTATAAGCATCATAAAACATTGAATTTAACTTTGATAAAGTAAAAATTAAGTTGAGTTGCTAATATTTTTTGATATTTCCAAAGTGTTAACAACCTGGGCGTGGCCTGAAAGCTCTGTAAAGTCTTGTACTCATTACCCCATAGTCATTCTCTATACACGCATATAGAGAACCCAGCATTTGGACAACAGAGTTTTCTCCTCCTGTTGTGGTTGATATCTTGGTTTGCTCCGTGAAGTAGAAGCTAATTGTTTAAGTAATGACACATGAATCTCTGTGTGAGTCAAATATCAAAGAATTTTACGTATAACGTCGGATTATGTTTTATTTTTACTTGATCGGCTGAGCTTGCATTTGATCCGTTGATTGAGATCCGGGAGGATGGCAAAATATAACCTGGCAAATTACCAGAAGGGATTCCATTTTCTTTGCTAGCGAAGAAGATACTTTACTCGAAAACGAATACTCATATCTGTAATAAATATAAATTTTTGCATTAAAAGAATCCTAATTAGATAAAAAACAACTTGCTTGACTTGAATATTTGAAAATAGTATTACTTTGATCGTCTACTGCTGAACCAAATAACAAGAAGCAAAGCATGTATAACAATGGTAAATCCTCCCCCAAATGCGAGTCCTACACTCCAACTTTGAAGAGCTAAGCCACCAACTACACCAAGTACAGCAGCGATGCACATGATGATCACAAGTATAAGAAAGTCGTAAGTAAAGGATGGATTAAGCCATTGCCGAGCGAAAGACTTCATTTCCTCTATAAAATAAATTTTCAAATTCATCAAATCGTTCCATTTAACAATTCATGCGTATGTCATGTTTAATTACGTAACACGCTTTACCTCGCAGTTTGCTTAGTAGAAATGATTTTCCACTGCCCCATCTGGCAAACAATCCGACAGTGATGGGAGTGTTCAGTGTTGGGTCAGAGAGCATATCAGCTAAAGCACTACTGTACAAATTGTAGCCGAGCAAATTTTCGCCGTCTTCCTGTGTATTCAGTCCTCCTGTTAAATTGTACAACTTTATTATAGAAGGAATATGTTTATAATAAAACAATTTGCAGAAAATTGTGAGTAAAAACAAAACTTACTTGAGCCAAATATTTGGGTCATTATTGGCTTTGGAGCTGCTCTATTTCAATTTGTTAATCAAAATTTATTTATTTTTATTGTAAGATACGAAAATGATGAAATGATAACTAGCGATTTAGAAAACTCACAGCATCCTCAGCATTGATATCAGCACCATGCTCAAGCAACAGTCTTACGAAATTTGCCTTCCCTTTGGAAGCCGCTATCATCAATGCCGTACATCCTGCCTACAGTAAACAAAGTCTATGAGGTTTACGTGTATTCCCAAAAGCTGTCATTCATTGGCCGAAGAAAGATTGCCAGTAAATATATAAACTGAGCTTACAAACCTCGTCACGGTCGTCTACTACTACTCGTCTGTTATCCAATAAATGCTGAAGTCCTGAGTGATTATCATCATTAATGAAAGATACCAATGCTCGATTAGTTAGGGAAACCATTGATTCCGTAATGAGTAATCCTTGCTACAATACAAAAGCGAATAAAAAGAAATCATTATTTTACTACACTCAATATTAGTCCGTACAAAATCATACAATTGTTGTAGGTGGAGACTTTATATGTAAGATGAAAAATATTAATGAGCTTCACCAATCAGAAAATATGGCATTAAAGCGCTTCTACGGCAAGGAATTAATCTGGGTAAATAGGCCATTGGCTACCGAGAGTATCATGTAAAGCCCACAGAAGCATTTATCCAGACAACTTGTTTTGAATAATAGATTAAAACTTACTTTTTATTACACCACTACTTTACAATACTCTATAATGCTATCAAGTACCAAAATGTAATTCCTCATGGTAGTTCGTAAGGTGTAAATACATACTACTGTCAATCCTACTTTCACTTGCAAAAAACCCACACACATTAAAATAAAGTGTTATATCGCTTCCAACAAATTCTACAAATCGTAATATTCGTAATCCATAACTTTACTCCACCCAATTTTGATCAATGTTGTAGCTACAATAAACGTCTTTCGATATACTTCACACTTTCTTCTTCCAGAACGATACGCTACGTCACGCATCATTTCGTGCTTAATCTATTTTTCACTGTGTGATACTGTTCGTGGCAAAGCATCAAGGTAATAGCTTTAAACAGCGCTGAAAATAAACTTTGTCAGCGGATACATTACGCTTATTTTAGTTTATTGTTACAAGCAAAGCAGGTCTGACATACTCTGTGTCTGACGAATTTGGCTTTCATCGTATTTTCTTCTCTCCGTGCGCCGGGGTACTTACTTAGTTTTGTTAGTTAATATTGAAAATTCAATCTCATCAAAACTAAAAATGGACTCACCTCACTTGTTCAACTTGTCTAATAAACTTTTGTTGACTAAAAGCCAACACTGTTCAAAGTAAATGCATGTTTGTCTATTTTGGGACATATGGTTATATTACCATAAATATTTTAAACCGTTCGTGTTACAAATGACCCTAATGGAAGGAAATGTAGTCGTAGTATCAGATAACAGATTAGTTTGATGGTTGGTGTCCCCTGTTTTCAGTTAGCAATAAAAAACCATTACGTAAAACCGTTTGGAAATACTAGTTTCATCAAACATTAATATTACCTTCTTTTTACAATATACATGTTGTTTAGATTTTTTACTATTTGTTCTGTTATTAATTTAAAACCACGTACTCTATTCTGTATTCTGACAAAACCTTAAAAAGGAGAAAGTGATATAAAATTAATTCCCCTGCATTTATATATGATGACACTTACTTTCATCTATGCATTGCATGTAAAGCAAGTTTCTACTTTAAATAGCTTGCTATCGTATATAGTTTACATTCCCATCATAAGGTTAAAATAATTTAACAAAAATAAACAATAAAAACACACGTGAAAGTTAGCCATTATAGCGACATAAAAATTGAATCTAAAGTTATGTTATATGAAAGACACACATATGCAATTATTATTATTATCCATGCAAATGGCTGTATCGCGATCGGAAAAAAACGAGCATGTAAAAATGTTAGGGGGCATTTCTTTTTTGTAGTTGCATCAAACTGACAGCAAAAGTAGTAAGTATTTTTGTTATGATACAAAAGATCCAAGAAGGCTAAAAACAACAATGTATACAAACAAGTCAGGGCTGACAAACCCAAAATTGGCCAATAATGCCACTGCAACTAAACACAGCTATGACGTCCAATCAAGTCTACGGAGATCAAACAAAAGTAAAAACGGCCATGAAATAAGATGGTGAAAAAACAAACTTGTAAACCTTGCACAAACTTAAAATCAATTAAGATAAATGAATGATTACGGTCATTAATGTTATTTATGAGAATGTTTATAGTAATGAAACTTTTAATCAGCACCGTGACTCTCAAGCCGCTTCAAGACTAACCGTTGAAAATTGGGACGGACGTCTGAAGTAAGGCGGAATGAAAAATCTCTTGGCAGATGAGATTGGTGCTGTTTGTATGGAATCAGGTAGAGAAAATTCTGGATGGGAAAGTAGACGTGGTCTGGTCCTCAGTCTCGGTAATGACGTATTGGTAAATTGAGCCGTTCTTCCAGCATCACCCGCACTGTTATCCGTAGGCAATTGCAAATTATTCACTCCAAGAAGTCTATTATCCAATAACGAGGCTACTGACGCAGCAGGTAATAGTCCTGTGCTAATGGCCCCTAACCCTGCTGCAGCCACAACGCTGGTATTGCCTGTTGGCTTCCTTCTACTTGTGGGGGAAGTATCCATGAATTGTTCTTCTGAGCTGCTCTTATTCTTTCCCTGATCACTTTCACCGTCCAAATAGTGCTGATGCTGGTCTGGAAGGCGAAGTATTTCATTCAATTGGGATATATACTTTCCTTGATCTTGACGCTGCTTCTTGTCAGTTTTTTTTAAATTCTTCGTTAAAATCAGTCTTAATTCAGAAGCGGTAAGCTCGGGTAGACGTTCTTGATCAGAATCGTTGTCCAATCTATTCCTCGAACTCAGATCAGAATAACTACTGGATCTTTTGCGAAACGGATGTTTTGGTATTCGAAGAGTTGTTTTGGGTAAATTGTCTATCAACGAAAGAGGATTCAACAACACACCCGTAATAGACGCAGAATTTGTATGAGATTCTTGTTCCGGCGCCGTATCTTGATCTAAATGCTTACTACGGATTTCTGAAATAGTTGATGAAACGGTCTCTGCCAACGATGCTGATGCATCATCCACAATCACAGGAAGATCCATCTCTGAAGGAGAACAAACGTCTTCTGTAACTGTCTTATTTTCTCCACTCACTTCGACTTGAGAACTGGCATCCGTAGATGAGGCTGATGTCGGGACATTGCCAACCATTCCAGAAACGATAGTTTCTGATGAGCATGCTGTAACAATTATTTCCGGTGTAGATGGAATGCTTGGAGTAGTGGGACGTAACGAGAAAAGTGATCGAATTGGAGGAAGGTCCCAAAACGACGAAGATGGACGCCTTAATCCTTGTCCTTGCTCTTCGTCCATCGTCGTCTTTCTTTTTCTTTCTTTCCAATGGTACATTATTTACACAAAATCACGTATTATCACATCCTACGCTTATATAAACTTGCTGTAATATGACTTGCACCACCACAAAGTTGCAAAACAAATGTTCGCATTTCGGGTTCTGCTTGACCATAAATATTTTAACACATATGTGTCCATTTAAACAGCCTCGGTTTTGAAAACCCAATCTGTACAAGTTTGATAACCACACTGAGGTTACCTCACTGAACCATTCAGAAAGAAAAGCAACGACTCATCATCAAATATGCAATACAAATATGAATATTTTCATGTAACGACTTTCCTCGTTGTTGTTGTCTCTGCTCTGATAAAAAGAAAACAACGCTTTCTCCAAGTCTGTCAGCAATGCAATGCGACCGTCCGTTCGGTTAAAAGGAAAGTGAAAAGAAAGCTCTCTAGAAGAAAGAGGAGTACTCAAAAAGAAAAGCCAACACATTTTCATGCTTCACCTCCGAATTCTTATGCACAAAGTACTAGTATGCGTGTGTGTCTAGTTTTTTAACGATAGATCCCGACCCATCCTAATGCACTAATGCAGTGACAACATAAATACAGAGTTGATCACTAGCTACTAGAATCATTACCATAATAATAAGTCCCACATAACAATATAAATACGACACAAAAGCTACAGACAGACATCAAGCAGACAGCATTACGCTGGTAAATACGGAGCAAGGCCTTCACGAGAAAGTAATTTTATGGTGGAAAGAAGTAGCTTATAAAATCTATTTGGATGCGCATACTTGCGTCCATTATCAAAGCTATCATGCTGGAGGACAAGATCATCCCGCCCAGCTTACTGTGTATTGCGTAAGAGTAACATTACTAATATTACATACATTCATAGTATTTGGGCTGGATGCTTTGAAGGAAAATTGGAGGAAAGAGTAAAATCAAATTATAGAGATGGGATGAAGGGCACTTGTACTTATTGCAAGTCGTGCGATGTCGTCGTCCTCGAACTAACAGGTCTTATGAACCTAGGTTGCAAGCAAATCTATAGTTATAAATATTGCATTCAATTCACCCGAGTGCCTTTAGGTACGTTATGTGGAGAGTAGAGAAAATAATAGTTCTACCTATAAATACGGCAATGGCAGTTGCGTCTGTAAATGTTCCTGCGGTGTATTTGTATTATATGGTTGACTATATGTATGGATGTACATTGTAAAGTAACGGAATTCGTCTGGTGTTCCAGTGTTCATCACAACATCAAATCACGCAAAATCTTAATCAAGTTTATACCCAAGAGGCATGCAACGGGTCGTCACAGGTTAAAATAAACATTCAGCTAAGAAATAATGTTCAATGTGCTATATTTTCGAGCAATGTTCCCTGGTTCCTAATAAACTTACACAATTACTCGCAATGCTTCATATAGGATATCTAAATAGAGCTATTGTATTCAAACTTCATATATTTTAGCTAGCAACTTGAGACTTTGCTGGTAATGGAAGAAATGTAAACGGCAAACGAAAATGAAAATAAGATATTAGTGTGCTTTTTTACAACCTATAAATAACTAAAAAGTGTAATTGTTTCACAATCACAACAAATAATACTGCTAGTCTGAGTCTATATGCGTACCATGTATAATATACTTTTATGCATACCTAGACATTTCATTTTGTTACTCTCATTCGCTGAACTGTCAGTGTGCCCTATGAAATGTCAATAGTAATTTTTAAAATACAGAACTAGAGAGGAGATATAGACATTGTATAAACTCAATTTAGAGGTTTTAAGGCTAGACATCAAAATTGTTCTTTGAGTTTCACGAGAAGTAAGTCACAAAAAATTACAAAGCCTGAAATTATCTAGAAACGGCGAGCTCCCTATTTGTATACATGTATTAGCAGTAAATAAATACCTACTACATAGAACAGAACATGTCTACATACAACCTGTAAAATCATAGTTTTCTCCACTAACCTACTTTCGAGCGAATTGTTATATGCAGGTGTGTAAAGAGCAGGTAACCCTAATAGTGAAAGATCATAGGGAAACATCAACCATTTACAAAATAAAAATATTTGAACAAAACAAACAATTCTTAGAAAGCCCTATAAAACAACGATGCGGAAAATGTCAATACCAATTTGTAATTTGTTTTCGTCTTATCAGAAGGCTATTATCAGCAAGCCAATGTATGTATTTCATCTTGTCGATGAATTCTTCTACACGTGTCATGTACTCATGTAGTTGATCACAGGAAGAAATGTGAGACGCATGGTTTCCAATATTACAGTTTCGAATACCCTGGACGTATACTCTATATAGTCGTTTTATACCATTTTTATACCGGCATGCAACTTGTGGAAACGTCTACTATAATACTATATGTATGACTTGTATATCACATGAATTCCTACGCTAAAAACCAGCCTTCTGTATCTCCTCATGTCACGCTTGCGACTTGGGGTAAATGGGTGACATCGTGACGTTTAATGCCAGTGTCTAATATGTCACTGTGCAATGACTCAAACCCCCTACTAGAACGTACAGTTTGAGTGATTCATACATAAATTATCTGGTACATTTTATCTTGAAGATATTGTATAACGTGTACAGGTTAAAAACCCGTTTACGGTACAATTCAAAATAGGCAACACGGTTACAAGAGTTCTTGCAAAAAACTCAAACTATAACTCAATAAATGGAATGCTAATTTTATGAATCACGTCACAACGGGCAATCATAATGTACTGTATGTATGTCGTATGTCATCATGGAGCCAATAATGAGAAGTTGCAACTCAACCAAAGACCGTACTCAAACAAAATAATCATTACAGTGATGACTGATTTGTTGTTCATCGTATTGTATTACCTACATAAATAGTCTGAGAAGAAATAATTTAATTAACCCGAGCATGACAATTGAGTAAAGTGCACTGAAACAACGTTGATTCCATGTACGTAATCAAATTCATTGGGCAATTGCTCACGTTGAATTGGATCACGTTTTGCCCATTATACAAAATGCCTTCCATAAGCATTAAGTGAAAGATAGGACAATTCATCTTATTCATCTTTACTTCGTACTTTCTACGGATTCACAGCTTCCATATAGTATAAACTAGCTCAAAATGAACGTACACAGCAAAAATACGGGGATAACTATAACGGAAATCATCGTGAACATTGTTTGTCAAGTCATAATTGATTATTTATTTATTATATACTTCCGTTTCCGTACATTAGCTAATGTCTCATTATAAATTAGGGCTGAACGAATTTATGCAATATAAAAACATCTAAATGGAACCATTCAATCAAAAGAAAATGATACCTACCACTATTCAAGTCGTTGACACGCTTAACAAAATGGAATTAATCTAGCTGCACTTCTTATGATTACTCTCCACCAAACATTGCACATTGAAATAACTAAACAGTTAACGTAAAAAATACTACCTAGACTTATTTCCGAGTTTCTTAATTCCTATTGCTACAAGTGCAAGAGTCTATCCATCCATCCAACTGTTCCGCGGCTAAACATTTTTATTTCCTACTTATACAACCATGATACTTGGATTTTTTGTGCTTGATGTGTACATTTTTTACAGAGCGTAAAAGGAAATAGCTGTTTCCTAATAAGAAAAGTTTACTGTTGGATAACCCAAAAAATAATAATTAAATGCAATAATATAATGAAAATTGTTTGCTATTAGTTCAGTCAATCTTACGTTTACCATTCTGATGTCCACCACACGCGAATTCTTTACACGTTTTCTAAATGATTTTAAACGTATTTAGTAGAAAGTACTAGAAAGTGTTTCCTCCATTGCATTATAAATAAACACAATTAATTAGCTGTTACGTGTACAATTGCAACTATTGCCCTTGACTGGGTACATACAGCACCATTTGACTAGAGTTTCAAGCAACGTTTAACAAGGTGTGAGTCGTCAATCCGTCTTTCCAATTAATTATTAATTGACAAAAATAACTATAAAGATTAACTTTAAACTTTGGTCTGTTTGATTTACTATCATCATCGTAAAACATGCATTTCGTAAACTGGAATTAACTCAATTATCAATGGCAGTACATCTAATTTGTATCATAAATCTTCTTCTGTCCTGCAGGGGAAATTTTTATCATTATTTTACATTGAGTTAAAAACGTATGATACAAATAGACAGTCAGGTACACACATGTCCCATGACACACTTTTATGTTCTTACGACTTATAGAAATGACGTAAATCTTTATACTGTGCGTATCCAAATTTACCTTATTTGCTCTTCCAGCAGAGGGTATTTATAGTAATCCTTGTTTATGAGACGCAACAAAATATTACTAATCACAGAACATGTTCACTTGCAACCTGGAATCCGTCATAGGCAACCGAATTCCAATCTTAGGCGTACTTTTGTGCTGCAGTGTTGTGTCATTCCATCAAATAAAAATGGCTATTAACTGACTATCTTAATAGGTTCCAGGATTTTCACATTTCTCATCAAAGCCTAAGTGTCTATCGGAAGCATACAAGGCTTTTATAATACTAACAGCTACGCTATCAGTTTAGTTACTCCCTCCGTACACGTACGCCTAAATAAAATTTGTCTAACGAAGCTTTATTTCTTTTAAATCTCGTTTTTATTTTCTCCTAACCACCGAGCATATTCTAAATGAAGAGCCACCTAATGAAATGCAACTATCAACTATTGAATGATGCAGCGATACGATGTTCCTACGTGTACATATTATACGTGTATATTGCTACATTTATGCGGATATTTATTAAATCACTTTTCTTGCCAGCCACCGCTCGTAACGTAGTTAAATTTTCTAAACTGTGCTAAATTGATTAATTGGCATAAAACATTAATAATCTCAGCTGACCCAATTACAGGCCAAACAAGTACCGTCAGAATAAATTAAATCTATTGTTTCACTACCTCCTCTCAAGTTGAAACTTGGAAGTAAACAAAAAAGTAATGTAATTTAAGAGTATTTGCCTAACTAAAACTGTCGACGAGACGACACTCCACTCCACACAATGAACTCATTAAATTTGCTCGTCTTGGATCAACTCTATACCACTATATACTGTTCCACCAATCTGCGCCGTTACTGTCGTCAGTCGTCAGTATATACGTATTGTTACGGAATGATGAAAATAATAAAGAGCTGTTTGAACGTGATAATTTCAGAAAGAAAATGGAAAGATATATGATGTAGTAAATTTCCACTTTGCAGAAATGCTACTCGGTACATCTTACATGTACGTAGTAACAAATAAACGAGGACAATGTAATATTCTTTTTCACTGTGCTGTATGCACGAGATTTGGCTACTGTAAACTCTAAATCTTGAAGCAGCTTCATTTAAAACACATTAAGTCAGCGTCATAATGTTTATGAAAAAGCAAAAATAAATCGTCAAAAGTAAAATAAAATCGTGCTTTACGCACGTTTTAGTATTAAAATGTATAAAATATTGTAATATGCTTGATGAACACAAGTGTAAGGAAATTGTCTAAACGAGAAAAAAAAACTTTTTTGTTCTATTCCTTTTATTCCTGAGTAAAGGAAGGCATTGCATTTTACCGCCGCGTCGCGGGAATAATTTCTAGGTATTGTTCCTACATGCCAGCAATGTTAAATTATTTAACGAGAAATATTTACGTGCTAAGCATTTTTCATGCAAATCAAAATTACTGACTTGTTGAGGATGAGAGAAGTGAGGAGTTAGATTAAAAAGTGTTACTGGCACGACACTGCATGCTGCTTGGATTGGAAAAGTGGCAGCCCGTGAATCTAAGCTTCGCATCGGTTATGGTATTTGTCGTTAGTAGACAAAAAATTGTTGGCATTATTCTGACGAACTTCCTACCAAAAAATAAACTGTATGCTACTCTTATAAAAAGAGATGATATATGAGGATCCGATCAGTCTTCTGCGCGGCCGTGTGTCAGTGGAAAGGATGTTAAATCATGATGGTCCACGTCCATGAGATATGAATAAACAGTAAAGAAAAATGCATTTATGCGTGTATGTTCTTACAGTTTGTTTCAATGAATTTGCCTCTCCAGTTCAGTATCACAAAAAATAATCTATACATGGCTTTATATTAACTTGCAAGTGTATAGTTAACTATAATGTAATTGAGCTGAACATTAGTTCAGTTTTACCTACCTTTCAAACTTACAACTCAGTTCGAGTGACTAAAAGCTTTGTGAAAGCTTTTAACTCGAAATTTAAAGCTTTTTAAGTGTTAACAAGTTATACGATTACTGGTTTCCTTTGTTAGGTCCGTGTTATGTGTATATCTGTATTTATGAATGAAAAAGCGTGAGTGTGAACGAGAAACAACGTGGCTGCAATGTTCATTTTCCTTTCCCTTCTAAATGATGTTATTCATTGAAGTGTATTTATGAAATCCCCCTCCCTCTGATCTTACAAAATAGTAAAAATGACCATCACAAAAATCCAAGATCCAAATTCGATATCAAAACTTATAATGATAGCATTACCTACACATGCGCTTATGGGTCTCCTTTTACATTTTTTATTTAGTATTTTGCGTTGCATCATTTAATTATTACATGCACGTGTTCAGTTCGGGATATTGAGAATTGTGACAGATGATAAAACACAAAGATATGTTTACATTCATGCAATTCCATACTTAAATTTTAAAGTTTCCAAATGATAGAAAAGAAACCAAAATACATACATTGACTGATAATAAGGTGCAGGAAATGTAAGCGTGACTGACTGCACAAGAAAGTTGTCCGTAAAATAATATATTCTTTTAAATACTGCAATGTAATCAAATAAGATCCTAGCGCGACTTTTAAGTAACAAAGTAAACAAGCCCGTCAGTCTTACCTGTAGTTAGCAAAGATGGAAGCAGAATTACTGCGAAACCAAACACATGAACAGTTTATTCCATCGGTTTCAGGATTGAATGAACTTGAAAGACGCGCAACATGTGAGCAGTGATGAGAGAGTTAAATTACTTCAAGTCCGGAGCTTTATGGAAATTACAGATTAAGGTAATCGGCAACATCCTTTTAGGTCATACAACAATTCCGGAAAATTAAAAGTACAAAGTTGGATGTGCTGTTCCGTTTGTCGTTCCTGCACATACTTGTGTTTTCTTCCGCCGATTTTTTTCTCATTGTTGGTGCACCTAAAAATTTAGATAGATGACAAATATTACCTACGAATTTCATTTCATGTATTGATAGCACTCTGCGGATTATTAGGGATTCTACTATTTACTCCTATTTGCTAATATTTGAAGACGATTAAAAAGGGTACGGTGTATAAATAATGGAATAATTCTTTAAAAATATCTACTTGTACTTACGTAATACATGAATTTTGGAGAAATTACCTGAATGTTGCACGCTGTATAAACTTGCATCATCCTTGTTGCCACAATAGTAAGCAGTTAAAGGTCTAAGGTCGACACCCGCCGGTGAGAATAGTCAAATCAAACAATGCTTTACCATAAAACGAAAGAATTGTGTTGTTCAATAGCATAAGATGAACAAGAACAAGCAACCTAGACCAGTCACACAGTCACACACATTCTTTGTGAAGCAGCGCAAGAATAACTTCCACTTCCAGTATTTATCGTTTCAACTTCCACATGACGTACATCAATAACTTCTACAGTAACACGCAGTATACAAAGAATTGTTCCAAGATCGTATGTGTATTAAAATTTCATAGACCCTAGTGTCTGTATGTATAATATTTGTTAGTCTATCTCTATCTATTTGTTAGTGAACATTTTTTAAACGTTACAGATGTGACATTGGTTAACATTTGACTTGTATTACTATTTTACCGAAATGACCACAACATGTCAACCAAACACTGATATCAGAAAATGAAGTTGAAATGAAAATAGCTGTGCACATTAAGTTTAAATAGTATTTTTCTTTTTTACTCTCATAAACTTTTCACTTAAATCACAAAATGTTTCTCTTCAGCAGGATATTTGTATATATCCACAATCATCATGATTTACAATTTGCTGAAAGTAACACCACGGACCACAAACATTCACGAGCTTTACTACATGCACAGAAAACACGGTCATTTCTCAACCACTATATAATTTAATCTATTTCGCAAGTTTGTTTTGTAGATGGATATATCTGTGTAGTTTGCTGCAGTTGTGCAACGTGGGTTCATGTTTGCATTTGAAATGAAGGAGATGGAATAAAATAAAGAAAACATTTTGCATGTATTTTTTACTAGATCATCTTCTTCCTGGACAAGTTCCAGAACTACAGAGAATTAAAAACCAGCTCAGCCCGCTTCCCACTCTCTCGTTCCCCCGAGAAAAGTGCATCGGGTACACACGCTAGAAGCCGAAAATGAAACCGAAACAAAGTGCTTTTGCATGAAAACACTTCTTGTTTTCAAACTTTTTTTTACTGATAGTTGTACAACACAATTGAGTCTCTCTTAAAAATGTCCACATGCAATCAAGTTACAGTTTTTATTATCAAAACAATGCAATGTTTCTTGTTCAAGTGTTACTTGATTGATACTTACACAAATGTAAAATGTTTGTCATCCGTGCTATAATCTCACCCATTCACACTAAATTCATGAATCAGTGGAGCTTTCATTCCTCTTAACATACTTTTTGCGGCTGTTTGACTTTTAATACGTAAAGGAATTGCTTACCCGGATCTCTTGGAATTTTACTACGTAACCAGTTACGTCAGCATGTTATTGGTGAGGCTCTTGATGAAGGGTTAAAATTGGAATTTAGTATACCACTTAAACGTGTATATAGACCGATAAAACCAATTAGTTGCTGTTAGATTACGAAAATCACAATTACGAAAACGAATTCCCTCTCTGATATTCAATATTAAATATTTGTTAAAATAGTGTATACCGCTGTGAACTTTGCTTTGTACATTTATACTACAAGTAATATGAAATTTGGTAGACAAACTTCATAGAATTATGTTAAGAGCAATCCAATATTCCGACATTTTGAAACTAACTGAATGTGGCGAGGCATCACACAAGCTCTTTTATATTTTAAACACCTCTTGGCCAGATTGTGAAAAAGGATCATTTCCGT
>JAHZNE010000352.1:0-32747 GCA_027744055.1 Callyntrura sp. NNG-2020 | reverse complement strand
AGGCAATTTTAATTGAAAATGGGGAAACATGTGCCATTCACGTAGGAAAGCCTGAGTATTTTCTAACGTCGATACGATAAGGCACGTGAGTAGATAATTACATACTCGATCAAAAACACTACTAGAATTTGAAATTTTTAGATTCAACATTTTGCTGAGAATTTTTTAGGAAAATGGGCAATACATGTACTACACAAGCATTTTATGGAATGTTGACTGTTGACAGATAATACCGTTATTATTTCTGCCACTATACTAAATTATGCAAGCACAGCAGAACCAACAGTTTAGGTGGGGCATTATTGCGTTACTTCATTTTTCAAAGAAATATTTCAATCGTACTACAGTCTCTTATAAAAGCGCGATAGTATCAAATCCTTGGACTAATAATAATTGCCGTTACTTACAATCTGATATATGCAGAAATACTTTAGTTTTTTCACGATTCTGACATTAGCCGTAAAACTATTTTTATATTCACGCTTGGTATTGTTCTCGGACTATATTCATGATGCATTCCTGCGCAAAATTTGAGTTTTCCTATATAATTTATGCAAAATAGCGCTTGGTTCAAGGGTTCATACGAAACGTAAATCCTATTAAATTTTCGCTTATGTCGCGTCCCTGTAACAGCTTCCATTTTACCACATCGCCCTGCCTGTACGAATAATATACCTATTGTTGTCGCTTGTCCCGTTGTCGAACAACATGCTTTGGGCTGTGGCACCAACACAGAGACACACAACGAAATGTTACCTATTGATTCGTATCTCTCTGCCAATTATCCACAACAAACAAGAATGAATTGTGTGTAGGTATGCGCCCACAAATTATATTGGTATGCAGTCTGAACACAACTGGTGAGATGAAGTCAAAACTTCACTGCATTATTGTAGATGATGGGATACTTAGTTCCATCGTATCTCGAATCTTCCTTTTTTTGTCGGTGGTGGTAATCCGCGTGGTAATTTGTGTACCACTTGTTAGTAGTCCAACGCAAGAAAAAAATGAATGTGATTGGTAATTGCCATAATTTCCTGACAAACAATGTCCATTTTTATCACGATGACCATTCCCCCCATCACGAAGGAGGCATGTTGGAATGTCCTACCTAGTAAAACAGCCCATCCTCAGATTACAAACTATGTTAATGTATGCTTTTGCCGAGTCAATTGCCTTTAATCAAATATTCATGGAAGGAAATTTACTGAAGAAAAATAAACAGCTGACAATACTTCCATCCAATTTTTTTTCCTATTTAGCAAGAATTTTTATTGACAACGTGCTATTATTATACAGTAATTTTAATAATGATTTTTTGCCCTTATTCCTCCATAAGTAAGGCAACCTTGATGAAATCTAACAACCACACTACTTCTCATTTAGATGATGATGCCTTACACGCAAAATTATTGACTTTGCAAGCTAGTCTGGTCTTCTTCCTTTTTAATAAGTAGAGTACCATGAAGCATTTTTAATTTTCATACAGAGTGCATTAAAAATGCTTTATTAACGTTTTTGCGAAACACATACGTATTGTACGTCGTAACGTACCCTACTATGTTACTGGGAATTTCCTAGTCTGTTGATGAACGATCATCATGGTGAATGAGATTCAATACATAAAGTGAAGTAGCATATTTATGCTAACATCAAACACGTAAAGGGCGCTGCATACAGGGCAGTCAGTGAGTCTCGATCTCTCAGACGCAATCAAATCAGTAAAGTACCTAGAGCTGCAGTAGAGAACAATTTTATTAACGCATTCTTTTGCTAACCCATGAGAATTACATGACAATGAAACTGTTATTGATGTTGCGCAATCATGCATATACTATACACAAGCGCCTTGCTTGCACACAATGGGATGAATTCTGTGATATGATATGAGTCATGAATTCATACCTGCTATTCCGATGGTTGTGTGTGTGGTTCTGTGCTGTTGGTATGGTAGTGTGATCTTTGGGTTGTTCTACGGCTAGCGCTGTTCAAATACCGTTCATTAGTATGGAAATAAGACGGGACCTTGTCCCTGTGGCTGCATTAAGATATTATTTTCTGCAAATGCTGCGTGTCGTTGGTACAATCCTACATCCCAGTTTATTTGCTCTGATTCTGAAAGGTCACACAATGGTTCTCCAGGGAAAATTCTCCCAGCAGCGACACAAATACATTTAATGTGTACGATATCATTAAGTCAAGTGGTTTTAGTGTTATTCGGTAATCGAGATTAAGTGGGTTTATGTCTGCCGTAAAAATGACACAAAGAAGAGAGAATATAAACACACAACAACGCACAGGTAGATTTTCTGTACATGTGGTAATGTGAGTCCAATAATACACAACAATGGTTTTCTGTATGGACTCATAACAACGCTGTATGCCAGACAGTTGAAAGTGATTGAAAGGATGCACTATCCACCAAATGAAGGAGCCAGATGCAAATAATTAATGATAACGATTGTGTTAAAGAGAAGAAGGATGTTTTCTCGTTTATTATCGAAAAGAAATTGAATACGTTCATTTAAAAGTTTAAATGACTATTTTATAGTTTTCCTTGTCTTACTTGTGTCAACTTTTGATTCTTTTGCGTTTGAAAGTCGTGAGTGGATATAACTTCTGTTTTAATTGGGAGCTACAAACAGGATTTTTTAACTAGACAAAATATAATTTCATAACTTGGTAATTGGATGGATGGAGAGCCATTGAAGTACGTCATTATTTCGTAAATGTTTATTTTATTGTTATTCCCTTGTCACTGTTCCCAAAAATACTGAAAATCTGAGGTGGATTCTTTTAGGAAGTTTTTCCACCTAAATTATGGGAATCGTTACAGCATCACTATTCTTCAATATCTTTGTGCTCATTATATTTGTTTCGCTGTTTGTTGTTATCTTCCACCATCCACCTCGTTCTGTAATCGAAAATGGCATCTTTTTGCCAGAAGCATTTAGAAAGAAAACAAAAGCGGATACATGGAAAAATGCGTCCATTATTGTTGTGCTCAGCCAACCTTGAATGTACTTGAACCTGAGTTAATCCATCCTCTCATAAGTTTCTTGCGTTTTTTGTTCGTTGTTGTACATATATATACACACAATTTTTTGTTTTTGTTTCGCTTCGGAAAAAATAATATCATTTCTAGTCAGACAGTAGACGGCAAGTCAAATATACACTAACGATACAAAAAATGCAGTAAAAACGCTGACTAAAGTCGTTTAGTTTACGAAAGCATTTGATCCACCCAAGTCAGTTTAATATTATGAATATTCCTCTTTTATGCATTTTTAATTGCATTTCTGGAAACCAACATACAATTTTTCAAGAAGTCGTCTCTCTGTATACTGCCGAGTAACGACATGCATCCTCAATCCCATATCATCGTCGTCTCATCTTCGTCGACGAATCTGCTATGGCTGATGCTTACAAACCGTAAACAATTTTGCTGCAAGGTTAATCGCCAAACACATAAACATAAAAGAAAATGGAGGGATATGGTGACGGTGGCGATATGATGATGAGCGTGTAAAAGAAGACCTGCTGTACCTACTTCAAAATATAAACATCGTCTTACAGCACAACAAAAACAAAAATTGCATATACAAATACAACGACTGCAACAAATCTAGCCCGACTATAATATAAATTCATGCTCTGTCATGCTCTCCTCGGTATTGCACACTCACACACACACTTGACTCGCAGAAAGATGAGAAAGATGCTCAATAGTGAGAATGCAGTAATTTCAAACTAGCTGTGAAGAACTCTTGAGCAAACAGGAGGTGTCCTGTAAAAGAATAGCCAGTGAGTACAATGATTACGGGTGGAGATGTTGCATAATGATTTGCATGCTTCCTCATTTTTTGTAGAGAAAAATGTGCATGCAAATCATCGCGCACAAACATTACTCAAAATTATAATATGTAAACTCACGACGATAATTTTTCAGAGAGGGAGAGGGAGAATATGGAAAATCCTCCCGCGCCTCGAGTCGCACTACATGTTCATATTGCTGCAACAATCTTCTGCCTTCAGAATATATTTTAGGCTGTAACAGTACCTTTATAATGAATACAGTAATTAAAGTCCATGAAAACGACTGAAACCCCCTTTGTTGCATCATCATCATAAAGGCACGACTGTTATTTTAATATTATGCAATAAAGATTTTTTAAAAGTGGGATTCTAAGATGTAGAATTATAATTGCAAATGAAAATGGGGTACCTAGTTTGTTTAGGGAAAGATATGCACCCACTTGTTTACAGCGAAGCGTACGTCCTAAACACATTTTAGCGCGGTGCCGCTGCTGCGGTAATGTCCCAATTTGTATTCATTCACATCAAAATAAGTTGTACGTTCATCCTGAGTCATAAAAACCCCAATCTAATCAGGATACATAGTCAAAGAGATCACAGGAAAGTTCCTCTGGAATGTTGGTAATAAAGATTTGAGATTTGGGGACACTAATCGTAAGAATAGGTAGGAAACAGTAACAGTAAATCGAAGTACATAACGTGCAACGTTAATATTACTTTATCCATGTACAAACGTACGCGTACGTAAAATAACCAAATAAAGTTCCCTTTCGTTATCTACCAGGTTATCTATCATATCACATATTTAAAACGGCTTTTCTCTATAAGCAGATAAAATTACAATTATGCAGAGGGGTACAAAGGACATACGGTAACAGTACAGGTAGTCGTATATGATAACTACCGGTGTTTGGTATGACATTTAATGTCTGTCGTGCTTTTAGAGACTAGTTTAGGGACATTTATCGCATGATGTCAGATGATCATGGCTGATTGTAGGGGTGGTCCGCGTTAAAAACAACTTTACAATAGTAGATCCACCTACAGATTAAAGTTGGCAACCACTGCTACAATTTAAAAAAAATTTCCTCTTTGTTGTGAAGATGCAACAGTGTGACTTGTAAAATTGCTTGACTAATGAATTTGGCCAGTCAGCAAAATGTATTAAAAAGATTAGTTTAGCTCTGAAAATGCTGAAAGAAACGTTTACTTGTTCTTTTCTAACGTGAAACATTATTTTGATTTTAACAGACGTGTTACGCGTGAAGCGTCAAGGGCAAAAGACATGGCACCTCCACCTGCTGCGGCACCGGCCGTTCACCCTGTCATTCGTGAAGTAACTGAAGATACACCTCCAGACCTTCTTGAAGGGACGATGGACTTGAAAGTTATTTTACCCTCTGGAAAGACTGTTCAGTTCACGGTGGATAGAAAGTAAGACTATACTTTACGTTATTACAATAATTGAAGATAATGGGCGCGAGTAAATAGTATGGTGTGCACGCTATAGTTGCAGTAGTTTTCGTAGTAGACACGCCCTTTGACAATGAAATTATATAATTAAACAGGGTTGATTGATGCAATGAGATGTGTGCAACGTGTATTATAAAAAGAGATGACCAACACAAAGCAACTTTATAACTGTTTAACTACTTTCTGACATTTGCAGAACTCCAATGATGGACTTGCTAATTCACGTCGCAACAGCAAACAAAATCAATCCGGCAGGCCATATTGTACAAGTGAGAAATGAAAGGGGGATCGAGATGCCCTACAAACCTAGCACACCTATCGGTGAGTTCATTGGTGCCATCGTACGCACCTTTGTCATTAAAAAAATATGCATGTGTGTGAGCTTCGTCCAATTTATCATATGAAAATTGAAATTAAAAAATGCTTCTGTTACTATCCGTTTGATATATACACGTAATTTGTCAGCCTATCCTTTGCTCCATTTACTTTTTGTAGTGTCAGCCAAATAAATTCCAAAATAATATCGGTGTGTTACATATAAATGTTAAATAAGGCTACTCACGTCACGTGTTTACGTTATTGAAAAAAAAAGTTCTACTGATTTTGATTACCACGAGAGGCGTCATTGTTTCAATAACTTTACACGTAAACATTTTACGTTTAACAGGACTATGGTATGTAGACGTAATGAATCGTGGGATTGCATGATTCATTTCACTTTTTTGCCCTGCATGCGATCGTAAGACATGAGAAAAATAAACCATTTTAATGCACAGTTTGTTTTAAATGATATACACACACATATCTATTCTATGACCTTCAGAAAGGGATACATGCGTGAAGGAAAAAAATGTATACTTTTATTATCTCTGTAAATTACTAAAATGATGTTTTCAAATCGACCTAATGGTTAATTACTTTCTCGAGAATGAGATGAAGATAGATGAGTTTTACAGAAGTGTGCTGCAAAGAAGCAGTAAAATTGTTTTTGTAGAATTGTCCTGTCTCATTAAAAGATTCATTATTGTAGTTAGACACAATATTCCTGTCAAACGCTGAAGACTGTAAGATTCGCTTATATTTTGGCAGATAGGGACACACACAATGCTGTTGGTCGAAGAATTTATGGAAGTTTAAATGCAATTTCACGTTTTCTTGTTTTGTAGGAATGCAACACAATTTAGTTGATGTGCATACTAATCATCGACAAAAAACATGTTAAACGGAAAGAATTTATTAAAAGAATTTGCAATATATTTTCCACTTTATTTATATTCCGTTGTGGCTATTATTATTTCTTGTCGTACACACTTATAGAGGTCTCCGTGATTGTTAATGTCTTTTCTTGTAGGACGTGATATTTACGTGGGATTGCAAATAACAAATTCTAACCACACAAAAATGAGAAAAGCGTTTCATTGTCAAAAGTGTTTTCTAAATGTAAATGAGTAATGATGGTCCCTTAGATGATTTATTGCCATTTTCTACAAATTTCACAACAACTCACTACTTTTTCTCAGATTTTAAGTATTTTCTGCATGTGTGTGGCATATTGGACATGCTGAAGATTTGGAGACAAGCAAGCGCAAAAATCGAATAAAATTTGAAACGGAGGTATAATTGACTTTGGCAAATCCTTTTGCTTCGAGATGTTTTAGTGATAAAATGTGAACTTGTTGCATTTTTAAGAACACAACTTGAAAGCACACTTTTTTGAGATTGCAAAAGAAGAGACAGCGAGCGTCAACCTTGTTTCTGTCGTCTGTACACAGGATTGAAGTACCTATTAGGTATCATAATAATAGCGTCGGTGTACAATGGCTGTTGTAATAGTTGTAGGAGCAGCCGACAGCGTAATTCGGTTTCATAATTGATGATAATCGCAAATTGTAGAATGCTCAAGAGAGCAAGAGTGACGGTGATAATGATTTGTGGATAATGAGAAGCTTACTTGTAATTATTATTGCCCGTTTTCTTTGTTGCAGGTGTACTGGATACTACAACGATCGAAATAGTGCCAAAAAATCGAGTCAACGAGTACATCATAGTCAAGAAGCCTGCTAAAGTGGCCAATCAACCTTTCGAAACGACATTCCGCTTACAAGTAAGCCTCTTTTTAAAAAAGTCCTCGATGAAGATAGTTGTTCATTGGCTTATAAAAGTACATAATTGCCAATTATTGTCATTCTAAGTGCACGACACTTGTATAGTTGAACGACAAAAGAGAAAGGTTGCATGTGTTGATTTAATAGATATAAAAAAACGTATTAAAGTGAACGAATATTTATTAGCAAAATTATTGACGCATTAGTTTAGTTAGCGTATATGTGAATGTGCTGTGCTTCATATAAGACCCAAAAAGCATGTCAGAAAAGCAATCGTAGTTGTAATATATTACACCCATCTATGGTCTGTACTCAACCGGTCAAATAAATTTCCCATACCAATACAATATGTGATCAAGTGCATGATCATTTGTGTTCATATAATATACCTAGTTGGGTATGTAATTTTTTGAAAATAATTTGTAATAAAATTCCAGTTTTTAAATATTTGTGTCCTGTAGTTCCGGGTTGGTACAGGTTCCTTCAGATTCCTCGTATTCACCCAATCTGTCATGTTTCTAGTGAAGGAAGCTTTTCATATATAGTATTTGTGTTAATGGCCCTATATAGACCACGTCATATTTTTAAAATAACAAACTACTCCCTTGAATACAGCTCATTAAACAGTCACAGTTAATCTATTTTTATGGGAGTTAATACCCGACACTTAAAATAAAATTACTGCATAATATTTTTGAGTTATGGTCAAATTTTATGGCATTGTATTCTGCTTGTATGGATTTGTTGGTTTATTAAAATACAGATTTGGTATGTTCGTTGTTGTGAGTATGAATAGATTGTAGAATTTCAGGAAGAAACACAATAGGTAACAATATACTTTTGCTAAAAAAAAGTGTTGCACTGTGTAGTTCTCCCTCCCTTCTCGTTCTGCATATTTAACAAAAGTTATTTATAGGAATTAGTCAGGAAAACAACTGAACATGCATATTCTAATGCTTACTGTAATAGTAAACAAAAAGAATAAGTAACTCCGTGGGAATACATAACAAAACCATAATAATACAGTTAGTAACAATGTGTATCCTCTCAATTCACTGTGTTTGCGTTTTGCAAACTCGTGTCACGTAAAATGGAATGGAGCCAATGTACTATGTAACGCCGTAATCACATTATAAAAAGTTATATGACTAGCCTTGAACCTCAAACAGATAATCTAAATCCCGACGGGTGGTGCTCATTTTCAATATTAGAGTTTCCTAATGAGTTTCGTCGTAGCCGACGAACATCACAGAGTTTAAAAAAATGGACGGTAAGTCTTACAGCAGATAACTAGACAAATGAAACTTCTGAAGCAGTATATTAGATGAGGACTAATAATCCTAAGTACACAAGCAGAAATACTCTCATTCTCATCGTCATCATCATCGTACGATAATAAGTAGTTTAGCTTCAAGTTAAGATTTCAATTAAGATGAGGCACGTTTGACTCCCCACAGCATATCAGCTTAACGCGACTGTGTACAATTGTCATTTAACATCACAATACAACGACTCTGTGCTAGTAAGGTGGGAGAATGATGACATGAAGGACAAAGGCTACGCCTCCGACTGGTTTCATTCTTTTAGGCCAATGTCAATCCATATTTTAAAATGACAGGTCATATACGTGAACTGATATTCTATTCTTATAAAATGACTCTTAAGGAAAAAATGATCTTACAGGCTTATTAAAATTAAGTGTAAATGCTGCAGGATCATGTACTATTATTTCCTTTTGTTGCCTTCTCATGGCTTTCAGTCAACAGTAAAACCGACGGTCAGCAAACATAAACACATAAACATATACCTTGAGAGGTGGTTCTAGTCTATATTTGGTTTAGTAAGTAAAATATGGTTAGTAGAAAAACACAAATAGATAGGATTGACAG
Source organism: Callyntrura sp. NNG-2020 (assembly GCA_027744055.1). Lineage (NCBI taxonomy): Eukaryota > Metazoa > Arthropoda > Collembola > Entomobryomorpha > Paronellidae > Callyntrura > Callyntrura sp. NNG-2020. Next base: position 23,464 of record JAHZNE010000352.1, on the reverse strand, counting down.
TTTGTAAATGGGCAAATAGCTGTGCAGTGCATCAAATATGATGTGACACTCAACTGATAAGATCTTTCGTCCAGTAAAACAAAATATAATGAAAGAAAGAATACTAAAATGAGGAAATTGACCAAAACATTAATATTGATTGTGTATTGGAAAAAAATAGTTACATTTTCGACACTTTACAGTACTTCCCACTATAATACACAATATATGGTTAGTTAGGTGCTGTTTGTTAAAAAACGATGGGGGAAAGTGTACATGTGAATGTTGCATGATGCGTCACCAAAAGCTTCAATAGACTTGGCTGGGTTGGCTTAACGAGCTGTTTGTTTAATGAGTTAAATGTTGATTCAAGTATATTGCATTTTTTGCTGATAGATAACATTAACATAAACATTTATTGTGTGTATGTTGTGGTTTTGAAAACAGGTTCATCTACCTCGTAACCAACTACATGTAATGCGAGTCAGTTCAAAAATTCTGTTGGATGATATACTTCAAGAAGTTTGTCACGAAAAGAACTTAGATATATCCAAATACGAAATCCGCCATCCAGGTACATAACTATTTTCATATCTTTACGTTTTTGCACTACTTTGATTTCATTCATATCTCCCAGTTGTTTTTCTGTGAGAAAATAATCCTGTGTATTGTGGTTTACAGTAAATCTCGACCAGAAATTTCCTCTGTCCCTGACAGTGGGAGAAACAGGTCTTCAGGAGTTAACAGTAGTCTCAAAGAATTCCAAAATCAATAGCTCTGTCTCTTCTGCAGACATCATAGCTATGCAGCAAAGCGAGGAAGGGAGGGCAAAAGGATGTTTGGACGGCAGTTTTAAGCGTTCCAGATCCGTAAGCACTGACAGGCTTAACATTCCATTTTATCTGTATTACTTGATAAAAATAATGTAATGTTGCTTTTTATTACAATGGCATAAAATGGGCATAAAGACATGCAAATAATTTTGCAAAAGTATGCAATCTAAAAAAAAGTGTGACATGGGGGGATTGTGGTTCTAAAAAGTGTATTTTTCCAAACATTGTAAATGGACGAACCCAAGAGAGACAAACTGCTTAAAATTCTTTCTTTTGTTGCTTTCAGAGTGTTGGTGACAGTAGTGTAAGCAGTGAAAGCACGGGTAGCGGTCGGGGAATTTCTCCTTGTCGGTCGGAAGATTCACGATCCATCTCCCCACTCCCTTTGATTCGACCAAAAACGCTGATTCATGGTCGAACTGCGAGCAATTTGTCTACATGTTCTAGTTCAGGTAATAGCTCAACTGGACAATTCAAGACTAACACACTCAACAGCTCGATCCTGTCAAATCAAGTTTCCCATCAACAAGTTGTCATGCAAGCTCCCCCAAGGACAAAAAAGCGGGCCGCTCCTCAGCCACCATCCGTGTCAGCAGGACCCAAAGTCAACATTAATAATACTATAAGCGACTCGTCACTTTCATTAAATGTATCCTCTTCCAATAATGCAACATGTAGCACTCCCACCAATGGCGTGGGCAGTAAAGCAGGAACCCCTGGTGTTGGAGGACCTCTGGAGAAACCTACTCCAAGAAAGAAGGAAGCTCCACGTGAACCTCCAAAGCAACACCATCCCTTGACCCATCATCAGTCCTTGCCCCTGAATCATCATACCCGACATAATTCAGGAAGCAATGATACTGACTGCCAGCAAGATATTGGTTCCCTCGTCATTCAGGATTCACAGCAGCTGGAGAGGTAAATAAATATAATCAAATTAATATGACCTTATATGGAAGTTGGTTAAGTACGTTTGTCTTATCGATTTTGGCTTGGGTGACAAAGCCAAATTCAAACGTTATACACCCAATCCATAAATCCTTTTCGGTGGTTATTTTTGACGAGTTTGTCAAGTGTGTTGCTTGAAAGTGGACCACCGAACAAGGTGCATACTAATGTATAACAATAGAATGAGAATGGAATTCGCTCAAATACGGTGCTGACTTACTTTGTCATGATGTACGTGGGATTTGCATTGTGACAAGAGAAGCATAATAACTTTTGGGGATTCTCGTTGTTTTACCGATTGTATGTGTCATTGCATCATTGTAAGTCACGATAATGGGAATATGATGAGCTGATAAAAGGGGGAACTGATAACGTTAACCTGCTTTTGTGTTAAATGTTTCACACAATGACTAAATTACGCGTCAAAACGTATCAAAGCCTGCTTTACCTCGCGTTCTATCGTTATCTTGGAATGAAACGGAGACAGATAATAGCGGTAGTATTCATTCGGCAAATTATATGTGATAATTTGCAATACAGATATTGAACAACGCAAAGAATGAGCATGTGTTGTAATATAAGAGTTTTGTGTTTTCCTTTACAAAGAGTACTTCTCTGTTGCTTTGTTGATACTTACAATTGATCGAAACCATTAAGCAAAATTATTTAGAAGTTGTGATATTCATTGATTGGTTGTGCGTTTTAATCACCATTTTATCGTATACCAAAATATTTATTGATATCTTAATAAAGGAAGGTTAAAGTAACTGACATTTTCAATTTTATAGGGTGCAACATCCAGCGATTACGAAGATGTCAAGCAGACAGTCGATATCCTCGAGTATGACAAACCTCACTAGTGTCTCCAGCGTGTCCTCTACATCTCTGGCATCTTCCACTGGTGGACTCTCTAAAAAACGACGAGCGCCCAAACCTCCCGTTTTGGCCACGGTCAACCCCCCAACACAAATTGAGGAAGAAACTACAACGACAGATAGCGAGGCAAGTACTTTAAGAGGTGCAGACATTTCGGTTGGTACTAGCGGTGCAAATACTTCATCTAACAACAGTCCACAACGAAGACAAAATAATCCTGTCCAAACACAGCCTAATGAAAATTCTACGCGAGACGTTACTAAATTGCCAGTAGCCGGGGAAGGAAATGTGGTAGTACCTGATGATCCAAAGGAAATTGAAGTGCTAAGTACAAGTACCGTTTCTAGCTTGAGCAGTCCCACAAATTCAGCATCAGAGTCAACCACCTCATCTCCAATCCCGCCAGCGTCCTCTTCTTCATCACAAGTCACGATGAAGGAGCAACTGCAGAATCAGTCTATGCATGCAAATGAGGACGACAGACTAAGAAGTGGCCGGAGTGGTAGTAGGGCTACTGATGCTACCGGTTCTCAATTTGAAGAACAGGATTATGAAAGTGAAAGTCGAAGTAGTAACCGCAGTTATAGTAGATCTAGCAGTTCTCCTTCCTCTTCTAGTAATATTGCTGGTGCTCCTAGTCCTCCTCACGCTGATTCTACCTCTGTTGTTGTTGAACGTAGTAGCCGTAACGTACTATCCTCCTCTAATGACGCTACTGTCGATCAAGATGCTCAGTCTTCTTCCTGTAGACCACCTTCCAGTAATACTCAAGGTAAGCCCCTTAAAATTCTTGCACATTTCAAAACCAGCAATGGATCAGGTAGTCAAGATCGCGATGGGGAAAAATGGGAGAGCTTTCTCCACAATCTTGAGAACATTTTACAAAAGCGAGCAGAACTAGTTTAAAATAAAATTCCCATCATCACACAAGCGTAATCATTTGATTCAATAAACCTTGTGACCTTGTGAATAAAGTGTGATGATAACACTGTTACATTTTAAAGTACATTTTCGTGGCCCCCAACTTCCCAACTATTTAAATTCTCTCTGTAAAATAAATACTTATTCCCACTAGCTACTTTTTACTCTTTTATTCTCTGTCCCAGAATTTCTCATTTATAACTTGTAATTACTATTTTACTTCAAAATCTAACAAGAACTTTGTAAGTAGCTATATATATTATACCGTATTAGGTATTAGGTGTGTATTTCATCTTCTCAATGATGGGACACATCAACGTCAGCAAAAAACTACGAATATTAATGGATTTCTGTTTCTCGATTCTGTAAGCATTCACAGTATCTTAGCATATTCATATTTGTGTACAAATGAGCTCTCTCAACATTAACATTCCAAATTTCAACACACATCCACTTCGCCTCTCAAAACATCTCCACCGAACACATTTACATCTCGCTAGATAAAGTTAATCAGTCAGTCACAGAAAGTCATCTTGGCAGCCCTTTTATCAGATGGAAATTTTACTGTTTTTAAAGTAAAAACAAATTGTATGCCATCATCGTCAATACGCCTTGTACAATTTTATTTGTTCGGGCTGTGCCTACCATGTCGTAGAATATTTTATGTGCTCTTTGGCTTACTATCGTTTTGGGATGGGAGCGTTGAGTAACCAAAAGACTACAAACTCAACAAAATACGCAAGCGCATTGCTACACACAACTTTGCATACATTATTTATCAAGTGTCGACATGTCTATTTAATACTATGAAATTCTCGCAACAAGAGGAGATATATGAGACGTTCTTTTAAAACAGCCAAAAAGGCAGCAGCTCTAGTAATTATAATCTCCGAATTTCACATTCCCTCGTTTCCTTCTTTAAATCTGCAAGGCAAATGGGTTTCGGTGGCTGCTGCTTGTAATAACTAACTATACACTTACACAAATCATTTTAATAATTTATTAGTATTTCTGCTACTGTCCCAACCAAAGTAGGACAGTCGACACACACACACACTTACACATGATCTCTATTTATGCTTTGAAAACCATTTTAAACCAAGTATGCCTACCGATATACAATATGCAATCGTTATTCATTATTTATGACAACTTACGTAAGGTAATGTGCACGTAAAGTTGGAAAAGTTTGCTCTTAAGCTCCTTTTCCCGTTACTCACATTAGTTGAATATACTTTGTGCATAAACACGTATACACACAAACACACACACACCATGAAGAAATTGCACCATTGACACAGTCATGCAAACCGGACTTGTTTGAAGGGTGAAAGCAATATTATAAATGAAGCCCATCATCATTGGTGGCCAAACTGTCAATTTTTAAAAGATACAGATAGCAGCCCTCTCTATTAAGCTCCTTGTTCATCTTAAAATTGCCACATCTACATTTTGTAGCGCAACATACAGAGAAACTAATTATTGCCAGTACAAAACTTCATTACGGATGTAAAGTAACAGTTAGAATTATGACTTGTCCTGTTGAAACCAGTGATATGCAGCCAGCACAAGTTTCCATTGCAAAACTCACATTTTCCATTTATTGCTCGTTGTAGTTTCCTTCTAAAAAAAGTACCTCTCTTTGTTTAACATTAATTACTTATTTTAAAAAATCGTCAGTACAAATTCTTCACATTTATACTACTAACATTTTTCGCTTTTATTGCTTGTATATTGCACACTAATGTAGTCTCACCACCGCGATCCTCGTCTTCGACAACCCCGTCCACACAAACGATGCCTATGCCGCTTCCGAGAAGAAGGGCCCCTACGGCTCCCACTGAAAATTCTTCCACTTCTCTTTCTACTGCTAATTATCATGCTAATGCTCCTCCTGTTCCTTCCAAAAAAGTCTCCAATGAACGGAGTAGCCCAACACTCCAGCAATTGTTAGAGTCAAGGGTACAGGATAAACCGACACCAAGAGAACCTCCAGCTGCACAACAACCGCAGCAGCGGCCAAGCAATCCTAGGCCCAAGCCACGATCGGATCGTATAAGTGTGGAGCAAACGGAGCCAGTGAAAACCAGTGCTCCAGCTAGCCACTTTACAAAATCACAGTCGAATAGTGCTCCAACTTTTTCACAGCTTACCAAACAAAATTCAAATGGGCCACCTGGCAGTAATTTTAATATTTTCCGTAAAAATGATACCAACGCAAATGCAGGTACTGCTCCTGTTGCCGAAAAGCAACAGCAGCCTGTGCTTTCTGGTGCACTTAAAAATCCTTTAGCAAAGTTTGGAGTTAAGGTACTTCCCGATCACGTCCTTCAGGAACGGGCAGAGAGATTAAAGAGGGCTGCCTCATCTACCGATTCCGAAGTCACTTCTCCTGCTGCACATACCAGTGACACTGCTTCACCTTCTTTCGATGTCGACAATGCACAAAAGCCACCTCACACTCACACTGTTCCTACTAAAAGAGCTTCAAAATCCTCTACGTCTACCGCTGGAGACGACTATTCCGACATGGGTTCCATTACAAGCTTAACGAGAAATCACAAAATTTCCACTGGTAGCATAGGGAAATCAGGATTTACCCCTAAACCGGTGCCATCTCTTGCCAAATCCGATTACACAAGTCAAGGTAGCATTCGCAGTCTCAAACAGTTAACCTCAACTGTCACTCGAATGAGCTCAGTTGAGAGTTCCAATTACACAGACGATGATGGTAGCAAAGAGGGCGGTTTTGAGTCTGACGATTTGGAAGAAAATTTAGACTTTTTCGAGCCTGCTGCACGTCGCTCCGCGAGAAAATTTGGAGAAAAGAGCTCACATTCCAAATCTGTTTCTTCCTCTCAAAGTACCACCACCTCCGCCACCTCGAGTAGTTCTTTACCACAGCAGACAACATTTGGCCAACAAAAGAAACAGGATGAAATGGTAAAAACTTCTGGTATTCCTGCCAAAAATGGGAATAAAGCACGTGTCTTCTCAAGCGTGTCCGCGTATGATGATTACGACGAGGACGACACTAGCAACCTCAGCAAATCTCCTGGCGTTGTATCAGAGTCCGGCTACGAAAGAAACTCCTCTCACCGTGAGCATTTAACAAGAAAGTCCTCCGACGAGGAGGATTCCAACACGAAATTAAATCGTTGGCAAAATATGGTCTCTCTCAATGAGATTGGAAGCAGGGATAACAAAGTTTCTGGCGACAACAACATTCCGTCTAGCAGGAAAAATAATCCTGCAACTAATATTTCTTATCCTGCTACTTACTCTACTACTACTACTACTAATCCGCCAAAAGTGTCAACTAGGTCGGTTTTGGGTTCGTCATCTAATAACAAGCAGAAAATTGCTCCGCTTCTTCCAGGTGACTATCATCAACACTCTAATATTCAACTTGCAGGTGCTCTTTATTCTCTTCTTAACTTTTCTTTCCCGTTACCACCTAATTTCGTTTACTGCTTTAAATATTTTTTTTCTAAATGCGCTACGTTTTTTCTCTTGAATGAAAACTGTCTACCGCTTACGTAATTCTTTTTTTCTTGTGGTGTACCTTCATTGTTCATTGTTCAAAAAGCAGTTTTATTGATGTCTTTGTTGATGTCGAAGTGCAATGACTAAAATATATGTTATTTTCCCCTTTTTTGCTTAACTTGTTACCGCAGTTAGCTTTGTTGAATGCGTTCATATATATGTCGAATCCGGTAGCTTTGTTGCTGTTTAACCGTTTATATTTCGTGGACAGTTCAGACAGATATGGAAGCATTTATTAACTTCCTATTCAGCATGTGTCTTGTCAGTTTTGTATGTAGTAGATATATTATAATGTTCAGTTCACGATTTTCAGTTTTTACAGACCGCACAACGTAAAAGTAGGCACATTTGCCGCTTTTAGTCTGGTAGCTCATATGACAGTACGTTTGGTTTTTTCTTCACTCTGTTCCGAACCTGCATTCAAAACCCTTCACAGAGGGATAATGGAGCAGTGCATATTATAGTGTGTTGTGTTGTTGTTGCCATTATATATTTTGCACCTGAGTAATTAAAAATGAGTTCACAATTTTTTGCGTCTGTGGTTTACTTTTATTATTCTGCACTTTTCTTGTTTGTTTTTTTACCTTGTACACTTGCGTTTTTTTTACGCTAATGTTGTTGAGTCATTAAACTGCTCGTGGTTGCTCGTTATTGTATGCCCTCTTACTATTACTATACATAGGACACCTTACTTTTAGAAAGATCTCCTTATACGAGTTCTCTCTTGTTACCGTTTGTTTGTCTTGCATGAAACTTTTTTTTTGACTATTCATAGTTCGCCTCGTATTACTGTACCGTACGCAAAAGTAAATGTTGGTTGGTTTTTAGTTTTGTAGCAAAACAAACAACAATAATTATTATTTTATTTTTTGTAGCAGTTTGAACAGAAAATGTTGCTTCTTTCTTGTTTTGTTTAATATAAAAAAATTCTGTGTAATTTTGCGAGAAACAAGAGTGTTTGTGTGTGGTAAAGTAGTAATGTTTTGTGTGCTTTTTTACGTACGAAATTACTATGTACTGCAGACGAGAGCCAACATGAATCTGCAACGTGCCATTCTTCTGAGAGTGAAGCTTCCTACACGGACTCGGGGATACCTGCTACTGAGACAGTAACTCCATCCCCAGTGAATTTAGATGATGTCATTTTGGATCATGAATATCATGCTGGGAGCCATTCAGAGAAGTTTAGTTCAGAGGTAAGAGAGAGAAAAAAATACAAAAAGTCAAGTTATATAGTAAATAGTTCAATAATGATTACTGCAGAGATAATATATGAAGCTTATATACCCGAGTACATACATTATATATATATATATATATATATTCTTTTAGTACTCCGTTTTACGTGGTCTGAAATATGTCGCATACGAAAATTCCTTTTTTAGTTTGGTCCCAGTCTAAATTAATCCTTAGAGATTTTCTCCAGAAAACTAGATGAACATGATGATAGGGAGGACACTCTACGAACCTGAAATAAGACCACATATTATTATTCCTGTATTTAACTTTATCAGGAGCGTAGAACTAGCCAAGTTCCCTATACTTTTGTCATTACATCCTTATTACAGACCCACACTCATGTTTTACGGAATGCTATATATAGAGAATTCTTTGATGTTTTTTCTTATTAGGATGGCGAGGAACTAAAACATTCCTCTCGACGCTCCTCCATCCAATCTGATCACAGCGAGGAATGGATGAATATTCTCGAGGCGAAAATGAACAAAGATGAAGAGGTACACACAGAGAAAGTATTCTGATAATAATTTCATGTTTATAAATTCTGTTCAAGTAGTTGAGTACGATGGAACTACGGGACCATTCAAAACTCCACCATTGTGTACCGCTCTCTCTCTCTCTCTCTCTCTTGCTGTCTTTCCTGCTCGGGAGAACGTGAAATTTCATTTTGAAAAATGCAAATGATGCCAATATCATCATGATAATCATGACTTTCTCTTTGTCTGCGTTCTTAAATACTTTTTAGGCCATAGAAAAAATGTTTGAAGCTGTTCTTCCTCCCGAAGAGGAAATCAATAGTCACACTCCTTCTCCTACGCCTTTGAAGAAGAAGGATGATGATCATCGCAACACTGCCGATAATATTCATCGTAATGTTGAACAAGAGATGACGGAGATTGAACCAGTTTCCCAAGAAATCACTTTTAAAAGGAGAGACATTAACACAGACTCGGAGGATGACTACTATGAAGGGTCCAACAGTAATGGACTAGAGAGTGATGACTGTAAAGAAATGATAGAGACCACTGTGGAACTTCACCACGTCCCTGTGGAACACCAAGAAGAGTCCGAAGAAGATAGAAGAATTGAGACAATGGATTTGTCTGAGCCCTCTTCCCTGGGTGGTAATATCGTTGCTTCTACAACACCTGCTACAACCTCAGGTAGAAAGGTTTCCAAATCCGAGTCATTTTCACACAACTCGGAATTTAATGAAATTACACAGCGACGGAAAATTTTTAAAACATCACGGAGTAACGCGGTGCTCCAACGAGGAAGTCAAAGCAGTGGAGGTTCTGCTACGGATCTGAGGCGATCATCCAGTTTGTCTGATTCTGAAGAAGAATTGGAGGACTTGGGCCCAGTGTTGGAAAGGAAATTAGAAAGCACGAGCAAATCTTCATATAGTCATCCCAATGATAGGACAGTGTCTATGAGCGATTTGTCTTCTAGCAAATTGGTTAATGACACAAAAGTACCGAAATCAAATGAAATACATAATGTAGCGTCAGTACACAAAGCAACAAGTTTGCAGAAACTTTCTGGAGAGGCTAAAAACAAAAATAATGCCGGACAGGTGGAAGCATACAAAAAGGAGCTGGAATTACAGTTTGAACAATGGAAACAAGAATTCATGAAACAACATTCTAAGGAAGACGAGGAACACGTTACAGAAACGGTAAGTTCCTTACTCGTGTTGACTTGTAACAATGTAGAATTTATAACGATTTTTTCTGCCAAACTGCATGAGAAAGATCATATACCCGCTCCTTCATTCATTCCTTCATGATACATTCAATATGTTATTACGTCGTAAAATAACGGTCAGCAGCAGCAGTACACCAGTGCAATGTATCTTTGAACACGAATACAAATGTGGATTTCATGCATATATTCAACAATGCAACAAAGGAGCATTTTAAATTCCCGTTTCAACAGTTACCTCAGACGTATGCACAATAATTTATTGGAAACATGAACGTTGGATATTTATTCGAGATATTCCCAGGTTATACTGAATAATCAGTGTTACTGTAGTATAAGCTAAAGTGTTTAATGACTACGTAATGATCATGTGACGATGATGATGATTGCCATCGTTTGTACCATTGCATGTTTTTAGTCTTATCGAAAATAGAGCAAGGCTATCCGAATGGGTGAAATAAGAAGTGCATTATTCTCAGTGTCCGTATCTCTACATATCCCAAACTTTACCATCATACATCATTTTCACGAATAAGCATCGCATTATTATATAAGCTGGCTAACATCGACGTAGGCGTTTTAATTAGCAGAGGACATTGCAAGCTGGTAACGAGCTGTTTATTGTTTTGTAAAACGAATAAATGCCTCTTAGTAATTTGTACGTTTTTCACGTTAAGCTGGCTAACATCGACGTAGGCGTTTTAATTAGCAGAGGACATTGCAAGCTGGTAACGAGCTGTTTATTGTTTTGTAAAACGAATAAATGCCTCTTAGTAATTTGTACGTTTTTTCACGAGCTTAATGCGTACAGTTTGAATGTAGGAGCGGATGTCCATTAGTTTTATTCCTTGTAATAAACCTGAAACGAATGAGGTTACTACCAGCTTCATGAAGCACGAGGCGGCGATAAATCATAAGTGCGATAAGAAGTGCGCAGATATTGTTGGCAAACTAAGAATGGTTTTTGACACTTTTGTCGTTAAAAACAGGGATATGAATGTTATTAAGTTTGTTTATCATTCGGGACCTTGATGATTCCGAGGAATTTAAATGTAAAAATGTTAACTTGTGTATACATGTTATTATATAACAAGTGGGCGTTCCCGGTCTACATGGTGGTGTACCAAAGTTCTTTGCACGGTGTAGTGGCGTAGTTGAAACGTGGATCAAGCCATATCATATCCTACGTTAATACTTTGAATCTTGTAATTTATTCCCTTTTGCAGATAAGATTGGGCAATAATTATTATTACCGTATGCATACGTATTACTATTACGTATCACAGTGCATATCTTTGACAAATCGATAAAAAACACTTTTCCATTCCAACTACTGCTGCTGCAACCATTTCGAGCTTCAGTCCCTGGTATCAGTTCTGCCTTGATTTCGTCAGCAACAGCAACCCATGAAAAAAAAATCTGAAAGTCCCAAATGTGTAGGAGGAATGGGAATGATATATCAACTTATAATTATGATTCATATCCATTGTTGATTCCATGTTCATATTAATGGCAAAGGTTTGTGGTTCTTTACAACTTCATCTTTCAGCAAAATTATTGACAGCTGGTTGTGTTCCCATTGGTGCACCTGCATCTTATTAATCTAATTGTACTTTAAGTGCATTCTCTAACTACAAAATGAATACATATGTTTCGCAAACACTCCGGATACGTTTTGTTAACGCTGTTGCCAATTACTGGCTGGTGTAGCTTGTAAAAATTATTTTCAGTTCAGTGTGACAGTGACAACTGATGTGATATAGCTTTGATAATCTATATAATAGTAATTGATTGGTGTTGTCGATTATTTGTAGGTTGAACCCACGTCAGATTCGCTGGTTGTTGAAACGCAAGTAGAAACAGCGAACGAGATTGATGACTCAGTAGTGGGTAATGGCGAGTCCAACTCAGCCGAACCACGGCATGTCTCTAGGATAGAGGATACAAAAGTAAGTGCAAAAGACCTGCATAGTGACGGCTTTAAGCCAGAAATCCGTGAAGAAAAACAGGAATCGGTCCCTGAAGTGAAAAAGACAAGGGGGGACGATCCAGTCGAGAAAGTACCGGTAGTCGAAATCAAGGAGCCCGTTGTTGAACAGGAAGAAATGTAAGTTTTATTTCTTTAAAACGTACCAGTAGAAGGGCGTAGAATATATCGCTCGCATTTTACCACTATTTGATACTATATGGGTTATATGACATTTTGAGAATACCTGTTATATTCAATGATAACAGGAAAAACGGCGAATTTGATGAATTTTCACAAGTGGAACTGCGAAAGAAGAAAGAGACTCCACAAGTCGTGTATCAGTACTCTGGTCCCCCAACAATTAAAATGGCATCTTGGGGAGATCGACCGCATCGCACTGTATCTGTAAAACAAGACAAAGATTACATTATGGGAATGGGCCAGCAAGACCCGAACACAAAAGCATTGAGTCCTGGACGTATTCATTCTTTTCACGGTGGGGCTGTGGTAAATATGACGCAAACACAACAGCAGGCAGAGGTCAATAACGCTGTTTCTAACAAGAGCAAACATGATTCTAGTCCTACACCATCTACCCACATTCAAGTAAATAAAGGCTGGTCGGCAGCCATTAATGCATCAAATGTACTTCCAAATTCAACTGGGGCTGTGAAGAGCGTTTTGTCAGCGTGGAAGCAAAGAATGGAGGAAACGGAAAAGGAAAAAAATAAACCAAGGGATGGCCCTCCAGCAGAAATCGACATTTATGGTACAGAAAATGCAGTTAGTGAAACTCCTACAAAAGTAGCACATACAATTGCTCCGGCACCAATCCAAGCTGTGAATAATAGTATCAATAAACTCGAAGTGAATGAAAACCGCAGGTTAACTATAGAAAACAAAGTAATAATTGAGAAAGCACCTGCTAAGCCCATAGTATTTAATGCTAAACCAGCGACAAAAGCTCTTCCACCTAAAGCACCGGAAAATTCGAAGACCTTAGGGTCATCCTTTAGGATTGCGGAAAAACCCGTTGTTTTTACAATATCCCCAATGGAATCAAATACTTTGCCAAGGCAGAAATCCACCACAATGGTAAACGACATTGTCATAAAGTCCGATACAGATACTGTTGATAAGGGCAAGCTCAATTCAGCAACATCTACGGTTGAAATTTCGTCCGGGGGCGGGACATTGGAAGATAGGAAAAAGTTTTTCCAGGGTATTAAACCAGTGGAGAACAACAGCAAAGAGTCCCCCATTCCTGCAACAAATATGAAAAGTAACATTGCGGCAATACAGAAAGTCTTTGAAAAGCAGCGTATAACAAAAATGAATCAAATGGGATCACAACAGTCTCTTTATTCAGATGGTACTGTCAGTCCTGTTCCCAGTTTGCAAAGGAACGATTCCCTGGAATCACGCCAATCTACACTACGACGACAAAATTCCATTGAATCCCATTCCAGCGATTCCTCATCATCAGTTGTTCTCAGAGTTTCCCAAAATTCCTCTGGCAAAGCTTCCCCTCAACTATCCGCAAACGAAATGGTCCAGAAACTGTTTGGAAGGCCAGGTGGCATGAATAATTATGATCCTCTAAGAAGAACTCCGTCACCAATTTCCTCCACCACATCGACCCTGTCGTCATCTACTTCATATGAAAGGTTCACACCATCCCCAACTGTGGTAGATGGGCCTAATAACTCGGTCAGGATTACAACCGGGGGATACAAGCCACCAAGTACGAATAACATTCGCAGTGTGGGTAACAAAGCCATAATCATTGTTAACAGCGAAGAAAGTTCAAAGAACGGTCCCACGACGAAAGACATCAAACCAATCAGGGCCTCCTCAATAAACGAAAATATCGTCTTGAGTGACAGTAATAGTATTAAAAAATCTGTATCCAATGCATATATGTCAACAGTACTCCAACAACAAAACCAATTAAACCATCGTAATTCTGCCCCGCCAGCACCTGTACAGATAAAGCAGAACGCCAATTCCTCTAACACTAACTCAGTTTTAAAGAAAGTTCCTAGTGTCGCTGAGCCAATCATTGTTTCACAGAAAAATAATAGGAATGCTCAAACAAATGGTTCAGCAGCTCCTCCTCCACCACCACCGCCTCCAGCAGACGGCATGGTTAATACACTTGGAAAAACACAAAGTCTTGATTTAAAGAAATCAGCTTCCTCTAATGGGGGCAACGTAAGAAAATCTAATCCAAGCACCCCGACAAGTCCAACGTCTTCGGATCCAAGGGCTGAAATTTTCAATGCTATCAAAAATTCCAACGGAAATTTTGGACTTAAAAAGGTAATTTGATCTTCATGTTAAGGGTAATTCATATTTGTAATATGGTCTTTCCACAAAATAAAATGTTTGGTATTTTTTGTTTTTCAGACTGGTTCGTCCATTCTTCTAAAGTAAATTCGTACGCAAGCGTCGCATAATGAAGCTAATTCCACTTTGCGATTATGTTTGCTTGAAGATAATGTCATTGTTAACGTAAGTAGTTAAGATTGTTACAAATTTCGAAGTTTATATCATTAAATGTAATATTCATGTCAAAAAGTATTTATAATTATTACGTAATCAAGTATCGGTAGTTCTTCAAACGTTGAGATCATTTAATTAATCGATTAATTATAAAGCAATTATTGAAGTTGGATCATTTATCAAGCAGATGTACATTATATTGATGATTCCATCAATACTAATTTATAAAATAAAACTGTATACGTGTGTAATGTCAATCATTATTCGAATTTCATGCAATACTGTAATTAGATAATATTAATTAAATAAGTATAGTCATTTAGACTATAAACATATAGTGCAGGGAGAAAGAAAGTATGCAGCTGTTCATAAAAGCGTCATTAATTTTACGACGAGGCCTTTAAAAGTAAAAGACTAAAAAGTACATTTACTGTAGTCAGATAGAAAATGTGAAATTATTACTGTTCCCTGTACAATGTGCCTGTGCCCATGTACGTCATTTGTATTATTGTTGCTCTGATTGTAAAACTTGTGTAGGGTAAATTGTTTAGATAAGGTAGTAGATGTAGTCATAAAACGAATCATAAATTAATCGGATGACTTGTATATTTTGAATTCATTACGTGTGTTAAATAGTTTACGCGTAAGTAGATGTAGATGTAATTTTGGATCGTATGAAGGTTAAATATACATTGTATGGTCATAGTCAATCGCAAATCGAACAGAAGTGCTACCCTTCTACCTATCGTATATATGCCCAAGATTGAAGGGAAAATATTGTGCCTTCTACAAACGGAATTTATAAGAAACCCCAAAACCCATTATTTTCAGTAATATTATTATAAAAATATGTAGGTATCTAGCTTTCAAAAATTCAGGCATCATTTGTTCAACACTAAATTCCTTAATTATCGTGAGTGTAGATACATATGTATTATTACTCCTTGTAAAGATTATTTAATGCTGTAGGAAAATGATGCAATGCTATCTAAATCGTGTTTAGTGATGATAAAATAAAAATTGTAAAAATTATTACTATTAAAAAGTGATAATAGAATAAACAAAAACAATGTATAAATTACATCGATAAGATAAATAATAAAATATTGAAGTTAATTAATTATTTTGGGACGTTTGCTTCATTCTTACATAGCATGTAATGCTCGCGCAAATGACAAATTGAATGAATTATTTGGGAATGAGGAATTCGCCCATGAATCGAGCCAAAGGGTAAATTGAATTGAGTTGATTTATAGTTTTATGACTATTTGGACAAGAGGAATTGACCACTCAATATTGCTCTGCCCTCAAAATAATAATGGCATAAATGAATGATTATACGACCTATCTCTTAAAGTTCGTTCACTATTACACGACACGACACAGCCACAGCTCTTGACCAGAGACCTAAATGTAAATCGTAGACGTCAAGTCAAACATCGTTTCCCTTGACAGTCTAGACGAGATTTCGGGTTCCTAAGGATATTTAACAGTCCTACTACATCTCTCTATTAAATCGAATGCTTTATTTCACCTTCAATGAATGAGGTACTAATTCAAATGCATATAATGCGTATCCCTCCTCGAAATAAAAAAGCTAGACCAATCTTGGCTTTCGATTTTGATTAAACATCAACTGATTCAAGTTAGAATCTAACACAATAATTTTCACGCAATGTCGACTCAAGTTAATTCCGAATGCCTTCACTCAAGGGCGGAACCCGCAAAGTTGCTAAAGCCAACTACTTTACCTCACGGTATCCACCCTGACACCGGGGCAGCGGGTGAACGCATTGAACGTTCCTTTATTGCCACTGAACTAAAGAAACAATATCTAACTCCTACTACTACATCTTCTGAATTGGAACTCGTACGTACTTTCTCTCAATCTGGCTCTCAAACTCAAATTACTCTACAAGGCAGCACCGGAGGATATTCTGCTATTTTATTAATGTACCTCTAATGAAACTCCCAACTTTCACCATTTCTACAAAGTCGATGCCTTCAAATATTAAACGCTTACCTATGTGAACTTTTGAACATACAAAAATTACCTGCGGGTTATATTTATTATTGCAGCTCCTTACGACTTACATTCTACCTTGCTGTGATCGTAGCGGGTGTCTTTTTAACGCTGGCTGCTTGCAAATTGACTAATGTTTGGGACCCCTGCACTACGCTTTTCATCAATACTACAGAGTGTAAAGTCACAAGCTATCTCAAAGGTACAAAAGTATAAAGGCATCAGTAACTATCCTGCCAATTAAATTTTGCGGCAAAATAAAATCTCAATCCTGATGACTTAAATAAATGCTTAATAATAACTATTAATGTTTCTGAAAGGAATGTTGTACCATACACACTGTACCGAAGAACACTACTGCATTCTGCCAGGTTTCCAAACTAATTTAAAACGACAAGGTTAGTCCATAGTTTTATTATTTTAAAAAATATTTTCTTTAGTTGAGTACAGGTATTTCGACATGCATTTTTGGTACCACTCATCTACAATCAATCATTTTTTCATATGTCGAAACGTTTTCAAATGAAGACCTTAAATTAATGTGTTTGAACATGAAGTCATGAAGTCAAAAGTATTTTATTTGCAGTTGCATTTTACAGCCCAGGATGAACATAGTAGATGTGTAGGTAGTGGATGGGGGTAGGGGATGAATGATGAATTATACTAGTATTTTTTTTAATTGAAAAGAGTCTTATTTGTTTGTGTAGTTAGAATGGGCACTTTCTCATTGTTTCTAGCGGATGATTACCATTTTGTTCTTTAATTTCTCCCTACGAAAGAACATGCATATAAGAATATATTTAGCTTATTGTATGTTTATCTGTTTAAAATTCTCGATACGTATTACATGTTACGTATAATGCTGACGATAATGATAAAGATGGAATGTTCGTTTAAATCCGACCAGGTGGTATATTTTACCCAGAAAAATGCAATCAGTAGAAAGAAAATAAACGAATTTAAGAAACGTCATTCTAAACTAGAAACAAGCATGGTTTTATTTTTTTTTAAACAGGACTACTTGTTATAATAATTAAAATATTCGCTCGCTTTGCACAACTTTTGCAGAATGGAGTCTTCATCAACCGAATGCAACAACCGGAAACAGCAATAATATAACCTCTGAAGAGATGAACTCGGATGTGGCTAACTAGTTAGCAGAAAATTTTAAAAAATGCAACGCATTATTGAAGACAGAGAAACAAAAGTAGCTAATGATAGCTGATTATGCAGCATTTTACAGATAATAGTCTCCTTGCTGTGAAAAGTCACAAATACCCCTTGTCATTTAAGCAAATAAAAACACAATTTATTTCAAACATAACGAGAATGAAATTGTCAAATTCAATTCAAATCACGTTACTTACCAAATTCATTGCCCATTTTCCATCTCTTTACTTTCATACTTTCCCGCGAAATATTTTCTGCCCATGTTGAGTCTGATTACTTCAATTTCCACTTGTTATTCTCCCCTGCTACTACAATTTACGTCCATTTATTTACTGTCATTATGTCCAACAATAACGAGAAAGCGCTCATCTCTCCGCCACTGATAAAACCCCGTAACTTACGGGTTCTGATGCTGTGCCGTTGACAAATGAGTATGCAGTTCTGCTGTCAGCCATTAAAAAATGGACACAACTCAACTTTTGCTTCTATCAGTGAAAACGGAGTCGCTCTTCGTGAGGTTGGATGAGAATTAGGTCATCACATCACACAGCATTCGCCATCATCATCGTCCTCACGTCGGGTGGTACAAAGCACAAGAAAGTACGGAACAAATTTTTTGGCAACTCCCACGCTCCATAATAAGTATAATAAAGTGCTCATTGTCAATTCTACAGAACTACACGATGATCAAACAATAGGAACAGTCTGTATGCTCCACACTCATCATGAAACGCATTAAAATAAATGTAAATGTAACTACACGATATTTTTTAAAGTTTACATTTCGAAGGTGAATGGTAAAAATAAGTGGTCTCATCACTCCGTCATACCATCAGCAAAGGAGTGTAAAAATCTTTTTAAACAAAAGGATTTTTGTAAGTAGGTTAAACAACTTTTCCTATTTACAAAACAGTTCCTTATTATCCCTTATTGGCAAGTTCATCATTAGGATCATTCTTCACTCTCTTACGCATGGTGGTGGTGGTGGTGGTATACCATTTGTTATTGTACTTCTGAGTATGAAAGGGACGCAAAATTGACATTGGTTGTTGGAAATCATCACATTATCATTAAGGGATGAGTGTGAACGAAGCAATTATGACGAGTGAAAATATAAATAGGTGTACCATTGTGCATATAAAATTACGCAGACGTTCATGCGTTGATGATATGATCATCTTTCTGCAAAACAAAGCAAAATTTGCAAGAGAGCTGCGAGGAGAGACTAGAGACCGACGAACAAAATACATACATGCCCACTGCCTACCTTGTATCCTCCTAGGCGAAAGAAATGTACGAAGAGAAGATGAGTTTTGCATGCAGAATAAATCTAATTAGCACCCAAACAGTCAATAAAGCACTTTCGCCTTCCGTTCCCTTTGTACCATGTGCACTTCCTATTATGTACATACTAATGGTAATAATGTGGGTAGAGAGAGAGGATGTTTCCCCCTGATTTTCGATTTCCTTTCCACTCACTCACTCACTCTCTTTGTATTTTAAATGTTTAGATTGTTTTAGTAATAATAATGAAATGAATAATGTGTGTCCCCGTGTCCCTACAAACAAACAAATTACTTGGAGATTTGCAGTCCCAGCGTGTTTTAGTTTCAGTTTGGCTTCACGAAGGGAAGGGTTTACTGCTCGGATGAGTTGTGCAGTGTGAATTGTCAGTTTAGTGAGTGATAAGTGAGCACAAAGCCTTGCGAAGACCCCTTTGCCAAGATGGATAGCAGTAGACTGGGTTTCGTTTCAGGAATCATTTTTTACCTTGCCACGGTGGGAGTGGACTCGGGACTTTCGTATAGCGGCAGTAGATTTCCACTGGAGCCAAAAGAATGTACAGACCGCACGGATATTCCTGTGATAAAACTGAAAAGTTATACAACAGTGGTTCCCCTAGAGGATTCCAATAACAACATCATTTTCAGTCAATTCAGCATGGCCAGGCGTCTTTTAAGAAAAGAGCAACGACCGGTTAAAAATGAGACTGTAGAACCAATGGATATGTGTTTAGGAGAGGGGGGTTCCAGGGACTGGACACTACCTATTTCAAATAGGTCAGCTTACATCACAGAATTTGTGATTGAGTGTTTCGACCAGGGAATTGGACCTGTGGAGTTTGAGTATCAAGGAATTGGGGTAAAGTGATACTAATACTGTTATACATTCAGTTCAGTTGCATAAATGAATAGTTTTGAATTTTGCTTACGACTGTTATTTTTTGTTGAAGGATTTTGCAGTGTCAAACCCAGAAGAGAACCAAGTAACCAGCGCCCCTTCGTCTAAAGTTAAATATCAGGTGTCAATGCCTGCCAGCCACAAAATGGTCTTCACGAATTTTACGGATCAAATTACTGGTACATACAGTTGTAGAAGCGTGGACCATCCAGAGAAGAGCAATACCTTTCACTTATTTGCACCTTCTATGAGTGAGTCCTTTAGTTTTTAATTTCTGCCAATGTCAACAAAGGGTGGTGGTAGGGTTCGTACGAATTTATACTTGGCGAGGTTGATAAATTGGATGGCTTACCTGGATGAACTAAATTAAGCATATTTTACTACAGATGGCGGACGACCTTATTTGGTTCAACGTGGCAAAACAATTAACGTTACAGCTGAACACGGCAGCTCTGTCGTTACGCTTCCTTGTATTGCAAATAATCCAAACTCGAAAATCTACCTATTTAAAAAATTTATTGTGTTTAAAATGGGTATTGTGGTAGTCAAATATCAGCACCAACCATTTCACATTTTTGACCCAAAGAATGGCTTTCAAATTGATGTAAGCGACAGGGGAATGGACCCATACGGAACTTATGTTTGCAGCAGTAGCCCAGACATAAGGGATCCTTTGGATCGCATTAGGATTAATTTGATGCCTCCACATGGTAAATTTCTTTAATTTTATTTTCGTTCATGAACTCGCGTAACAATATAAAAAATCATCATGATACTAACATGATCATTTCCATTTTGTCGTAGGTGTTTCTAGGAAAGCGGATCAGTCAATGACCATCCTGGATTTTGGACATCAGTTAATACGAAACTCCTATAAAAAATTTCACGATCTCGTCAACTCACTGTTTATTTAAATCCACATACTGTGTATGTCTTAAATGGAACGACTCGTGGCGATGATAAAAGCTCAATGTTGTAGAGTCGACTTCTTTCCCCTCTGTGTACACGAATAACACGAACTACAAAACTTATTTTATGTAGAATTTACGTATTTGTTTGTGATGTAATTTTGTTCTCGTTGTTGATTTTTTTGTTAAATATATCAATTAATTGTATATTTTCTCAATTCACAATAAACGCTCCTGTTTCAGTTTTAATGAGTGGAGTGGAGCCAACAAAAAATGTTACAAAAAACTCTTCTTAATGGTCACGTCAAAGTGTCTATAAATTGCATGATGATGCGTTCTACAATTTAGCCTTATTAATGTTTATTGATAATAAACATTTTAACGAAACCTGCGAATGTGACAGTTTCATCTCTATCTTTAACACAAGAAGTAATCAACATAGAAAGTTACATGAACACATGCTTTTATTTTTTGAAAAATCGTTAATTTTAAAAATAACTTCTATATGAATTGAATAATGTTAACATACAACTGAAACCGTAATATTACTACTACCATGTGATATTTACTTATGTATCAGCTTCACTTAAAGCTTACATAACTTTCATTACTTTCAATTCAGCCTGTGCATCAAAATATCGTGTTTACTTTCACAAACAACACATCAAATTCTTACAACGTAACAGGTAAAAGCGACATTTCTTGTGTTCCTCCTTAGAACAACAAAGTGGCCACATAACCCACCGCCCCAAAACAACAAAAATGAAAGTTTGGCAGGATGTTACTCATTACTTCCGCTTCCACCAGAGCACAAAGTTTGAAAGCATGTTGTACTGTACATCATTATTTACCACGCGCCTAACTAGGTAAAAGTACCAGACCAATAGAATCTATATTCGTTACAAGATACATTTTTCGATTGACATGAATGAAATACGTTTTTACAAGATGATTTCATCTTGAAATCCTTGTTCCCGATGCAGCATCAGCATCTAAAACAAATTTAAAGTATTCGACGGGTGCTTTCTATCGTTAGAATGACTAGATGGTTGTATTAATTTATTACCTTTGTAAATTTAATTTATTAAATGTAGGTCGTAATTACAGTACAATCACTGTACCTTTATGAGTAAGTCGTTTGTAGCAAATTATCCACATCTTACAAATTTTAAAAATAAAAGCTATACACTTTAATAAATTGAAATCTATTTCATAAAATTTTAAATTATGTATACTTTATTATTTTTTTATTTTGATTTTGTTATCACATCTGGCAATTACTGTGTAGGGATTTGCTAAATGTGTCAGAGGTTACGTTGAGGTGGATATTACAGTCACCCAGGTGGCCGTAGCCGCATACTCGTTTAGCTTCTGGTGCAAGATGCTTTGCCATATCATTGACGATATCGTCAAATACTTGTAACGGTATTGATAAATCGTATTTGTAGCAATAGCCATCTTTCAGTAAAGCTTCCGCCATTCTTTCCCGGAGTCCCCAAAGTTCCTAAATGTGTGTAATAATAGCATCCTTTAGTAAATCATGCACAGCAAACAAAATCTGCCATCTGTTAATGTCGTTGTAGCAGTACCTTGAATTGATTAGAGCCAGCTGCAACAGTTCCATCCAGTACAATTTCTTCGCTCATTAAATCTTCCAGGAATTGATTTAATTTTTCTTCGTCGTGCTTTCCATACGATCCGGATGTTTCTATTACCATATAAAATGGACACTCAGATATTGGCACTTGTAAATTCAAATTTCCTGTTACACATTCCATTGATGAGCGATCCATGTATTCACCTAGTGAGGGGAGACAAATTAAAATACGAATTTACATTTTGCATAATTAAATGCGCTGCTTCAATGTCAATTTTGTACTGTAGCACTTTTAACTCTGAGTAATTTGGGTTATTTTTAAAGCAACCTTACAAGAAGACAAAATTTCGCCCAGATCGCCTTTTGCTCTTTTAAAAGTAGCCAAAACTTTATCAAATCCACCGAGTCCTAATTAATAAAAGTAAGTAATTAGAATTAAGCATAATTTATATTTCCTTCGCACATCAAAATGTCACTCTTGGTCTCACAGAGATGTCATTATTCTTATTATACCGAGAAATGCTAAGTTTACAGCATTCGGTTTTGGAGGACATTGAATTGAAAGTTTTGTAACAATTCCCAGTGTTCCTTCTGCTCCAATAAAAAGATGTTTTAGGTCGTACCCTGTGTTATCTTTCTTCATTGTACTCATCAAATCAAGTACTGTTCCGTCTGCGAGTACCTTCAACATTCATTTGCAACTGAATTTTAGCACAAGATGGTATAAGGGATCATTCAAATAGTACGTTACTCTATTAGGGGTAGGGTGGAGGTTTGGCCGCAGCGTAACGTCAATGACAAATTCTCCATTAACCCATGTTAAAAAAGCGTAATGTGGGGGAAGGTGGGGGTTAAAAATGACCCGATTTAGCGTAACGTACTATTTGAATGATCCATACTGAGTGAGAAGCACATAATTTTTAGATAATTTAAATTTTAAATAGGTTACATTACAGCTTCACAGCCCAGAACAGTGGAATGGAGACTTCCATATCGCAGTAGCCGGAGACCACCTAAATTCATTAACATAACGGGAAAATTTTTCCTTCATGATAAGTTATTTTT
>JAHZNE010000351.1:0-14258 GCA_027744055.1 Callyntrura sp. NNG-2020 | reverse complement strand
CTTACGCACACAATTAAAAGGTTTATCTCTCTTAACCGACAGGGTTTAAAGGCTTAAAAATGGGCGGTTTATTCTCCGACTCCTTACTATATACAATCATTTTGGAAATGTAAAAAAAATCAAACATGGCAATTTCCTTCTCCTTTGTTAAGATTCTCACCTGATATCATCATTAGTTCAAAGTCAATGATTAATGATTATTATACCATAACTAAATTATGCATTTAAACATTTTACTGACCTGTGATCGTGAACGTTTCCGTTTTCAACATCACTGGTCTTCTTGATTCTTAATTCCATTTTTTCTATCGCTTATTTCCTCTTATCGTTATCTTTATCTTTTTGAAAATTCCTTTTTTTACTTAGCGAGATCAACAAGTGACATTTTTAAATTTACATCAATAAAATTCAATAAATAAAATCGATATTCTACACCAATTCTATCTGCAATTTAACGGCTGGGTACAAAATACCGTTGTACCTACCTACCACTACTATTACACTTTTTGCCAATTAAAATGTTTGAACTTAATCGTATAGATAATAGCGTTTTTCCACCTCTTGAAAGTTAATATATTATTTTATGATTATGGGAATTATATAACTTGAGATTTTAAAAATCTTAAGTCGTTCAAACTTGTAATAATAATGAAATAATTATTATATTACGGCTTTATACTCATACCATTAAGGTATGTGCCATCGGGCTAACATAAGAGGTTCAACCAATCATGAAAGGAAAGGCATTAAAGATGTGTTTTGAGAAATCAAAACAGACTACCACATATTTTATGATCTACTGCATCTGTTTTACCTTGTGTGTGTTGTTAGTTGTTGGGCACTTAAACTCTTAGTCAAAAGTGCATCAACCAGTACAGTAATTATAGCAGCGCACTTTGGGATAAAATTCTAAACGTCTGTAACGGACAGCTAGGCAGCTAACAACAATTACTAAATAAGCTAACCAAACACGAGACTGTTCATGTTAAAACCATTAAACTAAAACTTCTTGAGTAAAAAAGCATTTTGTTCTCTCTTGTCAGTAGTGTTCAGCCTGAGTTGCTGTTTAATTTAATGGTGATCTATGCCATATAAATATATGTGTAACCTGTAATTGTCTTGCAGGGAAAAATATTATAGCAAAATAGCTTAATTTTAAAATCTTAAATCAAAACGGCGTTAATATTTGTATTATGTTCGTGTTCTTTGCCATTGCTGAAGGGAGGTCACTGATCTCCCACTAGGAATGTATGTGGCCAGTGACCATCGTGGGCCCCATGCCCCATTGCTAGCATCACGGAACCACTTTGTGGCCGGCCACACACTGTATCTGTAATGTAATCATAATCATAATCAATAAAATCAGAGTTCTGATGTCTGCTTTCACCTTTACGATATAATTTGTAAATATTATTTTTTGCACGTATCAGTTGTTAATATGCTCACACTTACAATGAAATAAGTTGCCAAAATGCCATTTCTGTTTTATTCATGATTTTTACAAAAATTGATTGAGAATAGAGAAGACAACATCACATGGAAATCTGATTAGGTTAGACATTTTATCTTTGAATCTTAATGTCATGTTTTCTTTTGCAACAAATTGCTTGCTAGCTACTCCTTCAAAACCTGTAACGATACATTTAGCAGTTCCTGTATAAAAAATCTTCTGTGTTAGAACTTGCTATTTCATAAAATAATTTATCGAACAACTATGTTTTCGTTTATCCTTACGGACTGTTTCGGCAACACTAAAATATTTTAGTGAACTACCTGCCGTGCATGAAGGGATCACTGTCGGTCGGTGCCAACTTCAGCAATTTTCAACAAAAGATTAAATTAAAATACAACTTATGCAAGCGATACTTTGTTTTTCTTTATTTTTTAAATCTGTACCTTTTAATTTTGCAAAACTTACATCAGCAAAAGCCACAAAATATATTTAAAATATCCGTCGCATTTTTCGTCTACAAAAAATGTTCAAGTCAGCTATTTCGGGCAAAGCACTACCGGACCACATTAAAAATAGACAGGGGATCATCAAAATATTTGGAGATTCAAATCAATTTATTTCATTCATGAGTCAAACCATCTTTATTGTAGTAAAACCGCACTACGGTAAACAAAAGGTTGAGAATTATTAATATTGAAATAAAAATAATCAAAAATGGAAATATTAATTAATACTTCATTTTTTATTTTTAGTACCAGTTTACTTTGATTAACAATAATAATAAAAAACAACATTATATCTAGTACATATTCTGTTCCATAACATTATCAACAGTATTTGGTTTACAAGTTTAATTTTAGACAGTCCGTTTGTAATGACGTACTGTAACCGAACTCTACTTTATAACTGCACAAGGTGTTCTCTAACAGACGTATTTCATGTTTCCCAGTTTTACTATTAACCTATTTTTACACAGTTCATCATACACATTTTACTGACATCGACATTATACACAGCAACAGCATTCTAACAATAAATGGATCCCAGTATCCCAGTTGTGCTTGTCATGTAGCAAAGTAGCAACATATTAAATTGTAAATTAACTAACAGTAACGGTCTGGCACTTTTAGGGTATTTTCGAAGAACGCTCACAGTCACAAAGCTAAGTGAGTCTAACGACAACATTAGCTTTGCTGATACAAACACAGTAAATTATTGGAATCCAAGTATTATTTACACACATGCATAATTGCTTGCTCACAAGTAAAAATGCATTATTGGGCATAAATATCTGTGAACATGAGGTTACAGTAATAACGGTAACATTTGAGCTGACAGTTTATTTTATAATAAAAGAGCATTTGTGTCAAATTAAGAATTCGCTATCGTTAACTAAATGAACCTGACTTTACACTGGAAGCCACATAATTATTATTATTATTATTATTACTACTAATATTAGTACTCGGTGGTGGGGTCAATGGTACATGATCGATGTCGGATTTTGCATACTCGTTGTCTTGTGTTGTCAATGGCATAGTAGATGTGGACAAATTGGCTATACTTGCTTCATTATGATTAGCATTAAGCTGTTTCTCTAATATATGGCACGCATACGAACTCCCAAGTGCTGAGCCGAGCACGGTACTTATCCAATATGAAGCGTTCCTGCATAAAATATTCACAAAAAAGGAATCCTTAATATTGCCTTATCGTAGATACTCCAACAATTTACCGCTTAGCCCACTTACCATTTGGATACCACTTCTAAACCGTGTTCTCCAGCACTTCCGCTAATATCATTACTACTCGTACTGCTGGTGCTACCACTGGCCGCCTTATTGTCTGGATTTAGGTAATCCCCCTCTGCCCAAAGAGCCACGGGTCTCACCCCATATTTATTCATAGCTTCTATGCACACATCTTCTTGGAAGCGCACCTTGTCTCCCAGTAATTTTTCCAGCCTCTCCCACGCCATAAGCAGCTCAGTCCTTTGGGATTCTGGAAGTGAGCCCAACTTCCAGTCTAGGTAACTTTTTGAATGGGTATCATCGGACACTTCCTCTGATTTTCCTGTGTCTACTACAGACCTTCTCCTCCTTTTCATTATGAATCCTTCCACACCTGCACAAAAAATACATAGATTATTAGCCTATAAAAAGACAAATAGTCAAATACTGATTTTAAAATCGTTTACAATTTCTCCACTTACCCATGAGTTTGAGCCCCAACAAAATTTTAAAAATAATCGACTTGATTTTAACAATCAGCGTGAGAATCTGGAGCGCAGTGTGAACACTCACAGGAATAAAGGAAAGAAAACATTCTGCGGGTTGAATTAACAGCACAACACACTCCAACACCAGGAGAGATATGACTAACCAATAGGAGTTTCTCATAATACTTCAGAACAGTATGTAACCCCCACTACGTCTACTGTTCCAATTTCACACCTCAGATAACAACAACAACAACAACAACAACAACAAGCACCACAACAGGAATTATTCCACATAAGAATTACGCCCCTACTTCCAATCAAATCATCCGCTTCCATTTAATTCCGTTGTTTCCTAACACTATATACCGTAGAATCAATCAACTTTGCACTTTTGCACAGGACTTGTCGTGAAAAAAAATCTACATAAATGACAACGTAATCGTCACACACATTTAGACGACGCAGACATCCCCTTTGATGGTACCTTCAACATAACTTTTTTTTTGAAAACACACACAACCTCTCTACCAGTGTTACATGATCACGTTGTAGGTACCCTTTCTTCTAGCTAAACACATTCTATTACCGCATACCATCATCACTCGTCACGACGATCAAGATCACTTTTCCTTTTTTCGCTTCCTCTTCTTCCGTCTTTCTGTTTAATCGACTTTTCCACCACATAGACATATATTATGGCGTTGGGCGACTGGTGTGTTGGCTTGTTTGTTTCATTTCGAACGTCGCGTAAGAACAGCAACTACTCCTTGTTAACAAGTTATCACAATATGCCTATAACTGCTCACGTAATAGTGGGAAAATGGGTTTGGTTTTTTTTGGCCACTACCACACTTTGTCATGGGGGTTGCTTTTGTTGGCGCAAGTTTTTGGTGATTTGATGATGATCGATGGAGCATTACGCATAAAATGACAACCAACGACGTTCACCACCACACAGTACTAAAAATTAAATTAGAAAATCACTTTGAAGTTAGGCACAAAAAAGTGACGCTCACTCATTTGGCGGAGAAAAGGGGATGGCGACGACGACAGCAACATCGGAGGATCTCCACCATCACCACCACGGCCACTTTCATTACCCCCAAATCCGTCAGCGTCTTTATTATTATTATTTGATTAACCAGTGATGCTGATGATGATGATGATGATGATGTCGCGGATGATGACGACGATGACGACGGGGATAATACCTGTACCGAAAACAACAATAACAGCAACACCGCCAGCACTACTCCTTCACCACCACCTCTCCAATAATACATTATTAAGCGCGTATAAAACTACTATCAGGCGCGTATATAACGTAAAATTTGTAAAATGTAGCACAAAGCAGAATGCCTACAAGGAACACTATATATTATTGTAGCAATAATAAAGACCATACAATATAGTTACTCTCTGTAGAAGCCGTTTGCTGTACAACTTATATGGCATGATTTATGTTTACATTCCTCACGTTGCAAAAAAGGATGTATGAAATCGCCTCTAGAAGAAAAATTACTCTTTTAGACACACCACAACTGCTAGCAGCAGCTCAAAAGTTCTATAAACTGTTAACTGTAGTAGTATCGGCAATGCCATCGGTAAAAAAAGTGTGTGTGTACCTAATTGTACTGTAAGTAAGCACACACGAGAGGAAAAAAAGGTATTAAGGTTATTGTTCGTTTGACTGACAGAAAAATGTATACAGCGCTGATAAAGGCAGAAAGATCTTTTCAAAATCTGTGTGCGCACACTGGGTTGTAAACTTGTAAATATACAGCCTCAAAGGAATTCGAAACGATACGTGTCTATAATGTTGGTTGTGTGGTGAAGCAGGATATAGTTTGTTTTCTTTCTCAATTTTTAAACACTACTATATGGGGCGATTTAATAGTTTATTATTTTTTTCTCCTTGTGTGTAGTGAGTAGTGAGCAGTATAAAGTTATAGTTTTTTAGTCGATTGTTTTTTTTGTTGAGGATGATGATATTAATAACAAAAAGGGTTGGGGAGGCAGTAAAACGGAGAGGTAGAATGGGTTCTTAATAGGGTGTGCCGTAAAGGGGATGATGCACGTAGGTATAAATTTTCCAATGAGATATCCGTCTTAAACGACTATTATTGTCTGGGTAGGGAAATATTTTCAATCAAGAGTCAAATGGAGACAGGGAAGAAAGGTAGAGAGACATGTATACAATATATAGCACCTCAGGTTTTTGCAAAGGAAACCTACTTATTGCACATAAAGCTACAAGGTCTGTTTACTCTCTGCCCTGTGAAAGATGGTTTTACGATGGCGATGGTCATCATCATTCATTGTCGTTAGTCTTCAGCATCGTCAAGAATGTTTCAAGAATGTATTCATAGACATGTATAAAGGTAATGATCGTCGTCATCATAATAAAGGATGTATTTAAAGTGTCATTAATATGCTATGAGGGTTATTCCTTAAAAGATTAATATTGCGGGGCAGCCGCAATTTGAAAGACTGGTAAGGTGGCGTAAACCAAGTCATGATGACTACGTGTGCTACAATAGTCGTCGCACACCCAGAGAAGGTTTTTAACTACTTACCTGTTTTAAAACGCATACGAGCTTTTGCGTTTTTGTTGGGGGATCCACTCATGAAATATGGTTCTTATTAATGGTGATACTGATTACCTACTCCTCACTCCCACTTACCGGTAATACCCCTCTACTTTACCTGGTAGACTACAAAAACGCACACACGTACTCTCAGTACTCACCCATTTAGGCATATTCTAGTGACCCACAAAATTTATTAAAACCTGCTTTTTTGTATTCATGAGTAACACGAACAATCAGAGAATGCTCATTGTTGAGCTTACACTGCAAGCGATGTATGTAGCGATGTTCGCTGTATTTATCTCTCACGGGTTGCGCTTTGCACTGGGGGAATCTTATTTCTTGTTGATCACTACTGCGCAAGTCGTGTTGGTACATTGTTGTATTCTGCAGCAATGTACTCATCGCTGTTTTCATTATTCCTATCAACGTGTGCATCATCACTAACAAAAACAGCGCGCATAAAAACGTAAAATGTTTACTGCTTTGTCAGTATAAAAAATATCACAGCGTCGCAATGAAAGGATTGACAGGATGAACAAAGTCCATCTCAAGAAATGCAACTTGGATTCGTTTTCTTTTGTTGTTGTATTTTTAAATTGTGAACATTATATATTCGTCATGTTGATGTCGTCTCCTCTCTGTTTGTGGTCACAGCCAAAATCTGTACAACACGCTAATTACAACAATACAAAAGAAACTGAAAAGACGCACTAGCAAAACCAGCAAAAAATGGGTTTGAAAGTGGGCAGATGAGGTTTTAAGAAATTAAAAGTAAAGTCTAGTAAATACTGTACAGGTATAGACTGTAAGGACTGCAAATGCAAAAGGTATACACCTGTTAATAGGACTATAACGTGACAGTACTTTTATTTTTTTACAAGAAGAAATACAAAACATAATACCATTGTAAGTGTCTCTGCTTTACTTCGCCGTCAAAGTGCTAGCGTGGTACTTGGGTACACCTACAAATTATGCACAATATTTGAAACGTAGTCTAAACTTTTGCGTGGAAGTTAGAATTAATGAGTTAAGAACATCAATCAATTATGGGAATTCTTATATTTTCGTCGTTTGTTGCATGCGCGTTACCTTCAGTTGGTACAAAAAAATAGAGATTAAATATCAACAAGGGCTCATTTACAAAGACGGCTAATCATGACAAATCCTGAAGAAAGCAGGTTGTAGTATGGTACAGTTATATGAGTGATGTTTGATAGAATTACTGAACAAAATTTGATTGTAGTAGTGTGGTGGGAGATCTAATTCATAATATTATGCTAGAATAAGATTAAAAGTAAAAATGAAAGAAAAGAAACCTAAAGAAGTTAAAAATGAAACATGTGTAGGTAGGCGTGTGTTTTTTTCTTTGCGTCCGCATGAACATGGGCATTTGCGTATGGGTAATCGCAATCGCATCGCAAATCACATTTGAAATGTTTCGTTTGAATATATAGCAAGTGTCTACATGAAAACAAAAAATACAAAACGAGCATTTTGGCTTTGTTGTTAAAAGTTCCCCGTCTTTACCTTAGCATTGAACGCCATTCATTCTATTTTTGAAAAACACAAAAGGCTACATTTACTTTACATATTTAAATAAATGCCTTGATATCCGACTACAAGAAAAATAATGTTTTAAGTAGACTATTACATGCTTATCGAACAACGAACATGTATAAAATATAGTACTCTCCGTAAGAAAAGAACAATTTATGAAGCCAGTTTACATGTTGAATGAAACAATGTGTACCTCTGCCATAGAATACATATATGCCCATTCATTATAGGGATACCTGTGCGTAGAAGTGCCTACTGACAAGAACATGAACAAAAAATGTATTACATTCTGCTTTTGCACAAATAAAAAATCAACTACTACTTTTCTACAATGTGTTATTTTACAAGTTTATAACGTCAGCAGTGATATCTACTGTTAAAATATTGTATTGAACACGAAGAAAGTTTCAGTATGTAATTTAATGAACATTCAATCCAACCACATGAAGTAAGATGGTGTTAGTTTAAATAACATGACAGTGACAGTGTATTTGCTACTAAAAAAATAAAAAGCGAAAGAAGTTATGTTATGTAAATAGTGATGTTTCATCTTTGCTGCGCATCAGTTTCTGCCGATTATGTTTTCTATGATTAGTTGCATCAGTGTGAATCATTAAAATCAATTAAATATGTATAGGCACGTAGTTTATTGATGCAATTCTTGCAGTCCCCTTGTAAGTATTTTCCTTGTTATTTCAACAAAATTCTAATGAAGCATCATCAAATTTTTTTTAACTTTTAATCTTGTTTCTTTATTCAAATGATATTTTTATTTTATGTTTTTTCAGTGGATTTTTTCAATCTTAAAATTAAGAGCAAATCACAGGTTGTTTCTGTACTCGGTTGTCTTTTCTTTGTTTGTTTGTGGACGATACGACAATACAATTTAAAGCTATGAAATGTGTATACAAACTTCAAAGACGATTTTTGTTCAGTTTTTAAAGAACATTCAAACATGGGTTGTAAATCTGCAGTTCGGAATGACGGAGTTTGTTTATATAGTTCTTTTACAGATAAAATCAAGGAGTATTGCTGAAATGCGTTTCAAATATAATTAATTTCTGTAAAGTTGTACAAATAAGGTTATTGAAGGTAGTGCCAATTGACAATGAGCTGAACATCCTTAACTAACATATGAGACTATGTCGTTAAAAAGTTACAACGAAGAATTATAAAATGCCCTACTAACCGAAATAAAAAATATCAAATCAAACAGGATAAAAACAAGACAACTATGGAATCCTATGTAGTTCTTTTTAACTATAACTAATATGGCTTACGTTACGTATTACTTTACAGTTTACAGCTATTACTTTAAAAGAAAGATACGTTTTCAGTCTTTTTAAAATGACGATATTTTTACAATAACGTTGGTTTGTTTTCTAAAATAAAATATTTACAATTATAATTATTGTAACTTATACGAGTAAAATATTATTTTTAAGGGGTTTGCTGTCGCGTGTTGAATTGACTGTCTGGATAAGCACGCATAGGTTTAAAACTGATGTCTCAACTTGCTCCACAAGTAATTATTGACAAGTTTCAAACAGTGAAAGAAGTAAAAAGGTACACATTAAACTCCGATTCTCATTTACCGTATTAAAGATAAAAGACCCTTTTCAGCCTCGGTTAATGTTCCGCGTTCAGAGACGGATGCGTGCAGTTCACAGACAAGTTTTGGGAGGCACCACTCCTGCATCACGGCAGTCAATTGAGTCTTCATCGCTAAAAGCTCTTTTTTCTCTTCCTCTGAAATATGTCAGCATAATTAAAACATTATAAATATTTAATTAATACACAAAGCTATTTAATTTTTTTCTGTTTCTGTGCAAGAGTACCAACCGTTTAACTTCATGAGTTTCCTCTTGGCATATGCATTTTGGCCCCGACTATTCAGCCTCCTATGATGATCTAACGAGTCGTTGTCGTTAAACCCAGAGGGTGAATGTTCCATATTCTCTGATGCCTCCTCAAACGATCCATGATTCATTGAACTTCCTCCTGTTGGAAACGGTCCATTGTCGTTGTCACCTAAACCTCCAACAGTTTGTCCGTTATTGCTACCAGAAGTGGAGGCACGACGCCTTACTCGCTGGTGATTTTGATGACTAGAGTGTGCAGCTGCTGGTGTGGACTGATGTCGTTGAATAAAAGCCCCAGTTATTGAAGACGATGCTGTTAAAGTTGAGATTATCTCTTTTAGGTCAGACGTGACAAGGAACACCAGGATAATAAATATGAGGCCACGGAGGAGCTGGTTAGGCATTTTGATTGCGTTTAGTAAAATCACAGGTAGAATGAAGAAATTTGGAATTCAAATAGATTCTGAGAAGGACGAAAATTTTCCAACGCCGGTTGATGGTTACACACAAAGGTTCAAACCAGTGAATTCTTCTCACAATCAGAGCATCCAAATATTACAGAATATCCCAATCCAATAGTTGCACTATATTTTGGGAGATTTCCCATACACCTATCAAAATAAAGACGACAAAGGAAATAATTTCATGATCAAATTGATGTCATTCTGTACCATTACAAAATTCACCGCGAATAAAAACCTGGCACACCGTACACCTTTGCTTTTGAATTTTTTATTTCAGTTTGGTGCCTTTGCCTAATACTCTTTTCAAAGTTTCAAGAATCTTGATTGTTTCTTCCGCCCGCGCACGTTCAAATGACTTGAAATTTCCGATTAATAAAGTAAACTTATTTTCATGGTGAAACGTTGCCTTGAAAAAATGCCGAAACATTTTTTTAAATCTAAGAATATCGAATATACTTGGTTATGTTACAAACAACTCGACTTGTGTATGAATTATGCCAAGGCCAAGATGTAACAATCGATTTCCATTTTCGCCACTTCTGATCACCACTGCCACTGGAGCAGCTCCATGAAAAAATCTCTGTCGTTGTTAGTGTTCACATTTGAAATCTGATCTGACTACGGCAGATACTGGAACTTGGGTCACAAACTACCAACGAGGTTAAGAAGACATACTTATACAAACATTACGAACGAAAGAATTTACACGTACAACGTATGCTTACACACACAACACTTTGAAGATAGATGTTAAAATTTAACCGCATATACATGTATTAAAACCTTTTAGCGAGAAATCAATGAAGAATTATACATAATTAACTATCGCTCCGTCAGAGTAGTTTTTTAAATTAGGTGGTAGCAATATGTGTCCTTGAAAGCAACTCCAACATTTGTAATATAAACACTTGACAAGTGACCTAAACATATTACACTGGACAGCTGAAACTGTTCGAAAATTTCTGCGCGTGTTGGAAACGGAGCGTGCTTTAAACACACTTAATATGGACTAAAAAGTAGGTACACCGCCGTAAATCTCTATTGGAACTGGAAGGGACAAATGAAAATGACACAGGTACGTACCGACCGACCAGGTAGAAAATTTAAGGTAGCCTGCTAAAATTGCGACCGAAATGCAAAACTACTAATTTATATTCAAAACAGAA
Organism: Callyntrura sp. NNG-2020; assembly: GCA_027744055.1. NCBI lineage: Eukaryota > Metazoa > Arthropoda > Collembola > Entomobryomorpha > Paronellidae > Callyntrura > Callyntrura sp. NNG-2020. The sequence goes on along the minus strand of JAHZNE010000351.1, from coordinate 2,944 downwards.
TAATGATCGATCTAAGGACAACGTTGACTAGAATAGGATATATTTCAGTTCTGAAAATTAGTATTGGTTTGTATAGAGTGTAGGTAGTAACAAGTTTACGTGCACAGTACACGCTAAATGACAGGTAATGGTGTCTAAGCGCCTACAAAGTATATAACGTTGGGTTGGCATTTTACTACTATACTATGCGTTGTGCTTACCTTATAAAATATTCATCCTTGCGAATTTGCAAAGAGCCTTGGACAACCAGACAGAAAGAGAAAAAAATGCGATTACACCACAAGCACTAACACGTTTGACGTTAAAACTTTACCAGTAGTAGTACGATATAAGAAATTGTGTATGGAAAAAGAAAAATATATCGACAATAGACGATGGAAAAAGTAAACTTTTAAAAGAATAGCCTGAGTTTACGCTTTTTAAACTAATATATTATCAACATCATTTTTGTGCTTCCATATACTAAGTAACTGCGTCCTCCCGTTTCTACCTTCCCCTCTTGTGCTAATAAGGTTTACATTATATTATATCATCATTCATCCCATTATTTACCAATATAATCTTCTTACAGCAGTTAACGTTGGTCTGTTGCGAAGTCGCGCAGACAAATTGCAGGTACGATAATCGCCCGTTAAGTTGCATTGTAACAAAAGTGTAAGTCGTGGTTATATTGTGTGATAGAGATATAATAATCCCAGTAATAAGGAACATTCACTAAATTATTCCCATTAGTAAAAAAACCATAAATGCAAAATGCCAACTCAGACATTTTACATGACGAAGGTGTTGGGAAGGAGTATAGTCGAAATGTTCTAACTATCCAAAAGGGAATATCGTAAAACAGAAATGATAAAATTGCAAGAAAAGTCAAGATAAAATGTAATGGCTACATAATACATGTCAATACAAAATGGAGGTTTTAATGCAACAACTGCCATAATAAAGGCACGCAAAATACTTTTTTAAGTTAAAAAGGAGAGTGAAAATGAAAATTCTCTGTGTAAAAATTGCACAGTAAAGCATATAGTGACGCTGTAACGGCGACGCCTTCTTACATGAATGAAAATAAAAAAAATAACCAAGTGTTTGCATAGTCGTTTAGCAAACTGTTATGTTATATGATTATAGGATATTATATAAAACGTGCTCAAGCATAAATGGCAAAATTGAACGTTTCTTCAAAAGCCTATGTGTGAAAATGAAAATTCTCTGTAAAAATTGCACAGTAAAGCATATAGTGACGCTGTAACGGCGACGCCTTCTTACATGAATGAAAATTAAAAAAATAACCAAGTGTTTGCATAGTCGTTTAGCAAACTGTTATGTTTATGATTATAGGATATTATATAAAACGTGCTCAAGCATAAATGGCAAAATTGAACGTTTCTTCAAAAGCCTATGTGTTGTGCTAACGAACAGTCTCATTCTCAGCCAGCTATACAAAATCAGCTAGCTACCTGTTTAAATGCAAAACGGCATAATAACATGTATTGTATTGTGGTACCAATACCAATACACACTCAAGTATTAACCCTGGCTGAATTGACAGGCAGGCGTAGAGAAGGAATAGAGGAACAGAGAGTTTCGATCATTTCTGTTTGATAACACAGCAGCGCAGAAAGAACAATTGAAAATTTAATCCTTTATAAAACCGCTCATTCATGCATTTACACTTTTCTGCTACTCATTCTTTCAAAACTTGCTGGCGTCAAGTTAGTTAGTTAGTAAAAAGCCACTAGTAAATAAATAGATAGGTATGTAGGTACATAAAAACCCTTTGTGGCTACGAAAATATATTATTTTTTTTTAAGCCTTAAAGACATTTTATAGATGCAAGCTTAACTATTCCATGACCATGTTTAAATTTTTAGAAAGTTTTGTCAATTCGCGACGTGTTCACAGTCAACAGTTGGCACAACGCAACGTAGAGCCAGTCCCATTGCAGAAATTATATTACTCTTGTTTGCGTACCACGTATACAAGACGTTTTAACTGTTATTATTATTCGTTAACAATTATGATTATTCGAGTTGGTAGGTAGGAATACTTAAGGTGAGAAACAAAGTGTTACACAGTTGTTTTAATCACATGTTGTACGTAGGCAGTTATATAATAAAGGAGACGAAGAAAAAAGTCATTTATTCAAGGTTCTTTCAAAACATTATGACTTTAAGTTTGGTGAATGAATAATACAGTTTCTATTAACTTTATACCTCGGCACTTTAACCACAAGACAATTCTCACGCGGAATGCAATAATAGAAACAGAAACACGAAATTGTCAGTAGTTGAAGATTGCTATGTATGATTTGCCTGTCTGATTTGTGAGTTGGAATTGGAAACCACCTATTTTTCTTCTTTTTTGAAACGTTGTAGTTGTAACTTATGTGAAGAGAAGACTATTGTATTGTTGATGCCCCATAAGAAACGGAATGTATGAAGCTTTTATTGAAAAAAGTAGTATGTATGTATTATTATTATTACCTTATTCATTATTACACTACATACGTTGTTGTTGGTTTAAGTACATACATAAAACAAGTTTTATACAAGTCATACCAATGAGATACCTTACCGCATTTTGACTATTTAACCATGCACGATAACAAAGAGACTACAAATAATTAACAAGGTGTGGTGTGGTGTACTAGTAAAAAATAATTATCTGTAACAAAAACATCTAAACATGAAATGATTTAATAGATAACAAAGAAAATACTGCCATTAAAATGCGGAACACCAAGTTTTTCTAGTAGAAGAATGATGAAATACACAATATTAGATTGCAATTAGATTAAAGCTGAGACCGTTATGCAATGAAATACTTTTTTTTAAACTAATCTGTTAGACGTAAATCAGTAACGTGGCGTGTTAGAAAGAAACATAAACAAAGCACGTAAATAAAAACAACTACTACCTAATTATATACCGGCGTATTAATTTTA
>JAHZNE010000350.1:0-13929 GCA_027744055.1 Callyntrura sp. NNG-2020 | reverse complement strand
ATTAAATTGTTCAAGACACACACGTTGTTGCTACTGTTGCTTTACATGTCCTATACAGTAGAAGCACGCGAGATTGTAAATTAAAGTAAAGTGCATCATCTCATAATGGCTGTAATGATTAATAAAAAATACCACATAAACATGATTTTAATGTTGAATATATTTTTATGTACAGGAAGTTTGTTAGCAAGTTTTTTTCGTATCACCAACACCATTTTCATACATTTGTTCGATAAAGATTGTTTTTACACAAGATAATGTGTATAGATACATCCATTTCAAAAAATGTAAAAAATGCAGCCAAAGAAGTATATTATTCTTCTTCGTCGTCGTCGTGCGCATTGGATTTTCTATACGGTCGACGAAACCCCCATTTTCTCACGAAATGGTAACAATAAGGTTATTTTTTTATTTGTCAGATACGATAGCGTCATATATACGCAATTTATATGTTCTATTTGCGGATTGAATCCGAGCATCAACTCACAGTCAGAGACAGTTTTGCATACGTACCGCTTCAAAATATACGTGAAGTGAACAACTAAAAGTTTACCTTTTTGTCGCTCTTTATTTTACGTTAATGAAAAGAATATTGTACCACTTGTAAAACTACCTGTATAGGTATCCCTGTGTTCTTCTGCCGGATTTGCAATCTCACAATTTGAAATAGATAAAATTAATGAATAAAATATTCGAGGAAAAAGTCAGTCAGCAGGTTAAACTGTTTACATATTTGTTTGTTGTACGAGGCATGCGAGCGTAACTGAAGAACAGTTACGTTATGTGATTCTAATAATGGGGTTCATTAGTACGGATCAACGGACACGTAGGGAAAGATTTCAAAGGAATATTACTGCTGTTGCGAGGATTCTTCGAATTTAATGGATGATACATTTTAAGGATTCAGCCAGTGCTGTTTAAAAAAAACCAGCGTCAAATTGACTGAATAATGAATGGTTTATTTAATATATTATTTTGAAAGAAACCACGGTGTCGTGGCTCATGGCGCACAGTGCATTTAGCCTCATCCATCAGTAACAAATGTTACGAGTAGCTGCTCAGTAGCATCACCATTTTGAATGACTTAAGTGTAACACCATAACATTAGTCATGAGACTCGATTCCTCTATTATGCCTACATGTAGAAAGTGGCATTTGACTGTAAGTGTAAGTAATTTATGTGTTGTACAAGATAAGCAGAGAAACCCTTTACAAATGGCCATTATTTCCCGTTGATAGTGCTAAATTTTGAAGTTATATCTTGTATTTCCTATGTTGCCGTAAGTGAAGTGTGCTGGTCTGCCACAAACTACGGACTTTAATTTGAAAAGATTTCTATATGTGTGCTGCGATATACCTATATCCAGCATGATGATGATACATTTTATTCATTCATTATCATTGTGCACATACATTCATTTAGCAGAAAGCAAGCTTACGTGTTTCTTTAGGACATTGACCGTGCCATCGCCACGTCATGCCAATTTCTTCCTTTTTGTAACAGCTCTGCGGACTCTCACCCTCGAGTTGGCCTGGGTATCCGTCGATAGTAAACTTTCTTGTTTTAAATCCCAACAATGTGTATACTAGTCTCATTCTCATCATCACAATTGTCAGTCGCAATGATGATGCTATACCAAACTAGTTAGTAGCAAAGTAGCAACGGAGAGTCTTTCAAACAACATGTATTATGCTCACACATATTCGGAGATACCTCCAACTGAGTTTTAATTTATAAAAAAAACCAACTCATTATGTTGATTAAACAAATTAATTTTCTACGTTCGATTTTTCTAAATCCTTACGTATCCAACACCGATCAACACACAAAAACTTGTTTTTGCTGTAGGCCCACTCTAAAAAGCATTTTGAAAAGCAATTTAACATTGCGTGCCGTTAGCACAAAGCACAGCATCTCGCAGTGTTGTATTGTCGGTTAGTGAGCCTGTATGTCAGAGGATTTCCGTTTTTATTAACTTTTAGAGGATACAAGCTAACCTACAGACCTGTGTGCTGCCTGCCACTGGTCGCACATACTTAATGAATGACTAATAATGCAAGTTTACGTGACTCATATAAGCAATGAAACTTACCTACACACTTCACACACACACACATCGTAAAATATTTACATGTTGTGCGTGGACAAAGACTGGGATTTGGTACCAGACATAGTTTTCGCCCATCCCCACTTCATGCCAGAATTTTAACTGCGTACGAAAGATTATGAGAAATATTCGAAACAAAATGTATTCAACCTGCGAGGTACACATATTCATATATTCCCCACACCAAGTAAACAGACATGTAATTGCCAAATTAAGGTATGAATGAGTAATGTGCAAAGAATGAAACATTAAAAAAAAGAAAATAGAAGCGTCTATTACCCAAGTACGATATTGGCTTTGATTTTCACAAAGTTACTACTACAGAAAGCGTTTGCAGAACTCGGCAAAGACGCATTGTTGTTGTACAGGATTTTCTTTGTGCGTGTGGCTTTGGTGTGGTCTGTACTTTTCGTGTCTAGTGTGGAAGAGTTATATAAACAATTGTGGCTTTATGCAAATACACTGTTATATTTATATATATATATATACTGTATGTAGGTATATTCATTATTTCAGTCAAGCTTACCTGGTTTGAAATTGTTGTAAAGAATCATGTATCACGTTCAAAATTCGCATAAGAATGACACGCTGATTCTTAACAGTTGCATACAGAAAGAACAATAATACTGTCAGTTAGACAGGCAGAAAGTTATGAATATATATTTATTTAGTGTGCAGCACTGTATCTAAAAGGAACTAAAAACGTGGAGTTCACTCTGTAATCTATCATAAGAACAGTTATCAAGTTAACGATTATAACGATATTTATGTCTAGCAAGCAACAGTTACATTTTTGCGTAGAGAGACAATACAAGGACTAGGACCTCGACCAAGAAGTATCGTTTTGAAATGGCGTGGTGAAAAATACCATTTATTATGTATCAATAGTGTGGTTAAAGGTTAACATTCAATTTGCTCTTTGGAAGGAAGGTTACAAAGTTACAAGAAATCGATCGAGTCTTGTATTGTTTTTGTACGATTCGTCACAAAACGGATACAATAAAATAAAGTAGCAAACATATATGCAGTCGTTGTATGTGTGAAGTAATAGTGCAGTAATTACAGTGTTTCGTAAGTCTGTTCACACCAATGATGATAAAACACTCATGTTCATTGATGGTGTTGCCTCGAGGAGAGGTGAGATTGTCACACTTTCCGTCTAGTTTACTAGTGGATTATTTTAAAGCAAAATTTTTATTGGTGGATGGTCATCTACGGAAAGGGGGCTGGAAATCATGATTCGTTCAAGTGAATGACACTAATCAAATCAGTCATACAACAACATTGGGTGTATATCTACAGAACCTGTCATAAAGTCGTTCAATCAGGCAGACTGAGAATGAATGTTTCGTTGAATTTTCGCACTTCAAATCTAATTATTTTATAATTCTCATGTTCATTGATGGTGTTGCCTCGAGCAGAGGTGAGATTGTCATACTTTCCGTCTAGTTTACTAGTGGATTATTTTAAAGCAAAATTTTTTATTGGTGGATGGTCATCTACGGAAAGGGGGCTGGAAATCATGATTCGTTCAAGTGAATGACATTAATCAAATCAGTCATACAATAACATTGGGTGTATATCTACAGAACATGTCATAAAGTCGTTCAATCAGGCAGACTGAGAATGAATGTTTCGTTGAATTTTCGCACTTCAAATCTAATTATTTTATAATGATTAAATCAACTAGGTAGAAAAGGCTTTCTCATTTTGCTTGCACGATACAATGTTTTTATTGAGAAAGTTTTCATTGATTTCTACACAGTAGATTCCGCCGAACTTGGTGGAGCTCCCTATACAGATGAGTAGGTCAAGACTGATTTTACAAAGCAATTAAAATTACACATACTGTACTTCTGCTGCCTACCATTATTGGATCGAAATGATAACACCTTTTTTTAAATACCAGCGCAAATCAAGATGAAGCATCAATTCAACAGGGATCCCTGCTGCCGTCAGCTACTCTAATAAATTGCCTGTAAGCCGTTTTGAAAGGCTCTCGTAGCAGAGTTTGTAGCTGTAACTCTGTTCTGCAGTGATCGTTTTATTTGTAATCACAATCTTAATTTATTACATGAGCAGTGCCTCGCCGAGTTTTTGTTGTTTACTTTAGGGATTCTACTGCTTTGCATTGATGCCTTTCTGGGCCCACTCCCAACAATAAGCAGTATAATTCAAGGATAGCCCAAAGCCCAATCAAAAACAAAAAAGGTTGTACGATTTATTTGTAGACTTGCAAAGATTGGTAAACTGGCATGGCAGTATCGTATGATTATTCTGTCGGACGTTAGGTTATTTAGGTACTTAAGTATGCATATATATATCTTCCCCTTTTACTCTGAACTTGTTTGAATACCTTGCGTTTTGCAATTTCAACGCCACTGCGTATGATCTAGTTAAATGCAGAAAGTACATTAAAAATTAATGCTGCCATCAAGCAAAAGGAAACGGGCATACCTAAACAAGTAGGCAGGCTTTCGGCCTATATGTATGCACAATAAAATCATAGTCATTTTTACTCTTGATAATCATTGCAATTATGGAGATTTTTGAAAAGTAAAAGCAAAAGTTATTCGATATTTATTATTATTATTTACTTTTCCACATTATTACTATATCAAGTTTCAAGTCAAGTTGTTGAGCGATGAGTTAAATTACATTTTATGAGTACCACAGAGTTGAGAACATCTGCATCTCACGATCAGCTATATATCGCTGTATTTTTTGTAGTTTTCACTAGTGCGTAATGTATACAACCTTGTAATAATTTTCGTCCCATTTATTTTATCTCTTTCAAATTCATACACCACAAAATCACAACCAGTCTTGATATACACAAGAGTAATTGTAAATAGGCAGAGGCACATAAATAAGGATTCCTATTGTCCAATTGTTTGATTGGTAAGGTAGGCAGGTAAGGGCCTAGCTAAAATATACCGTGTTGTAAAGTACACCATCCTTACCAACTTTTACAAATCGCACATTTTCATTTACACTAGAGTGTTTACAGTCGTATTTAGAGCGTTGGATCGTCAGTGTTATTTACAACGGCAGAATAATTGGTTAATTTCTACTTTACTTATAAATGATGATGGATTTTAAAAAGTTAAATACAGAAAGCACACAAAACAACAAGGTTTTCTTAATCGACACGTTCCGTTAAAAATTCCGTGTTGTTTTGCAGGTGAAGGTTTTAAGTTTGTGTGTTTATGTGTGTTTCAAGTGCTCCCTTAATGTGCTTTGAATGACTTCGCGCATTACCTTACCTATACAAATATCCACGCATGTCAATTGTATGGCGACAAGAAAATATGACAATAAGAAATTGAAGGTGAGCGACCACCAACTATATGGCAGTCAAACGTCAGGCAATCCTGTCTTTGTCACTGATGATGACTTGTAGCTAGTCGCACGCAGGTGCGGGTTGATTAGTCGCTTCATTAAGATCAATTGACTGAACTGATGTGGAGGGAGTGTGATATGTCAATCTATCTGAGAGAATTGGTAAAGTGTTGAAAAGTGTGTACATCAAAATTAGCTGGTATTTTTTTGAAATAATAGCGTGTCGTATTTGGCAAATGGCAAGGTAAATGGCAAGTACAACGAAACCTCATTGGTGCGTACCTGTTGAAATCAGACCGCGGTGGAAAAGAAATATATTATGCTGTCACACCATGTACAGTTGTTTTTTTTTATAAATTTAAGTGGACACCATTTCAGTTGATTTTGAAAAATAAAAACTTTTGATACTGCTTCTTCTGTCCTTGATTACCGTCGATTTTACTCAAGGAGATGGTCAGCAGCAGAACTCTTAAATAATCATTATATCAAATCATACATTTCCATATGTCATTGGAACTTCCTCCTTTCCTTGTGCATTCACTAGGTGCAATTAGTGAAGATGAATCCAGCGTATCATCTTGTGCAGCGCTGCTGGATCTCAATATTCATAATGGTGACGTACGGCTCAAAAAGAGAGGTAAACCATTAAAAGTCTCTTTTGATCATGCAATATATATATACCCTGTTTCTTACCTAAAAGCAAATTGAACAAAGGCAGTTTTAGTGCTACAAAGTTGAATAGGCAGAAATGTACTTAAGCATGACGTAGTACCAATATATGCTATAGCAATTTGTCGGCTTGTGTGATGTGATGATGTTGATTACGACGACGATAACAATCCGCAAAGCATGAGAAATGCATTTACCATTTACAAGTATTTAGCAAAATAGCAAATGTGTACGTATTCCACATCCATTTTTTGGATTGATGTGTTGATAGTTGATTTCTTAATCGTATTTTTAAGACGTTTTGCTTCTTTCATTGTTTGTTTTCATTGCAGAAATAATTTTTTTTCGTCTATGCTCCTGCTGCTGTCAGGTTTTTTCAGCAGACAAACAAAACTTGAGAGAGGTGGATTATTATATGTTGTTGTATATCTATATAATATTACACTATGCCCACTGCTGTTGATAAAGCCGCCGTTGTTGGTAAAGTGCATGAGAACCGCAACACCTGCAACAGTCTGTGAAGTTTCTAGCAATAAATACGACGAGCCATAATGAGTACTTGTCTTGCTGTGCTGCTGCTGCTGATGTAGTTTTCGTTCTTCTCTTTGCTATAATTACACCAACATTTTTACCTGTCCTTTTTGTGATGATGTTTAAGTTACTTTGTTAGATGACATGTTTGTGCATTGTATATGAACGAATGCGGTTTACCGCTATCTAGCAGTGAGCAAATAGCTCAAAAAATAAGTACAACCGATTGCTTTTGTGTCTCATTAGTCTTCATTTGCACATGTGCGGCTGCTATATTTGAACAAACGGAAAAACACGAATGAATGAATGAATACCGTCACGTTTGTTTGTTTGTGAAGCATGCTTGTTGCTGCGAGCAGTGTAATAGTAGTATGATGGTAGCTATTCGAACGAATCTCTTATAAGTATCAAACTACCAGGTATACATAGTTCTATTTAAAATTACAATTTGTAGTGTATTGCTGCTGGCGTTGTCATTTTATTGTCATATTTACTGCAATTTGTTGCAAAACTGTAGTATGAGTTGCGTGAGCAGCGTTGTAAACAGAAAATAATAGCAATTACGGAGTTTTAAAACATTTTTAAACTACTTGACATCACTATTTAAGAATTGTTTATTTATTTTTATTTTTTTAGAGTGTTCAGCAAACGTCAGCTATATAAATCATCATAATATGTACACTTTACATGCACCAAGTATCGACCACACGATACTGTTAGTGTGGTATTACCAATTAAATATAATAATAATGAGAAAGGGAATTAAAATGTCATTTAAAATAAAATAAAACATTTCAGTTGTACAGGCGTATGTATTTTATAAAATTCCCAAACGCCACACGAGTTTTTGACATTCACAATATACAACAGAAAGAAAGAAATTGTGTGTCAATTAAGTTACCATGATTTTTTTGCATAATTTGTCTCATTCCTCAGGGTTGTCTGGTGAAGAATACGCGTAGGCCATAGGCTGTAAGCTTTGTGCTTTCATAATAATCCCAACATCTTGCTTTACGTTGTAGGGAAAGGAATTCGGAATTTGTATACATCTAATGCTATGATTTAACATTGAACATTGATATACAACAACCATTAAAGGTAGCACCTTGACTGATAATTCTTCAGTCGTGTGCAGGATAACGATGAAAATGTCAGAGTTTGGATTGGATAGTCTCGCCATATAGTAGTAAGAAAAACCGTCAATTTTATTTATGTATCAAGTCACAAGTTACATTGATAAAAGTAATGATACGGGAGACAAAGATGCATAATGACATTTGACGATGATACATAATATTTTAGTATTCACGGAGTTCCGAAGAGTACCTATGCATGCATAGTATGCAAACGCTTGAAATGTAGAGACAATGGACAAGAAATGAAATATATTGTCATTATCGCAGTAGTGAATGTTGGCAGTGAAGTGATGATGATATGATGATAGTAGATATATGACACCATTATCTGAAATGTCATTCAGGTTGATAACACGATTTGTCTAAATTGGTAGCTGTGATGTGATATATAATATGCACGGTATAAATTGGATGCACTCATTTTAGAGGAAAACTCTGTCAGGCTCCAGTGGTCTGAAGGGCGGAACATAGGAAGCTTATATTTCTCCATCAATAAAGGGTTGTTATTTTCCAATCCAATAAACAATGAAGTATCTTGTTAATTCGGGTGTATATATGCAAGCATGATGTACGCGAGATTTTCTAGCAGGGAAAGGAAAGGACATAAAGATTAGAACAATCAGTCTGATTGTTAGGCGTTGTTTTTGTTACATCATGTGAAGAAACGGGGTCAACATCCCCAATTAAAATAGATACACAACTAATGTCTCTGTAGAAGGAAGGACGATGAGAAAATATTGAGAGGGCATGCACGATATTTTATGCTGTTTATCGTCCTCACTTGTACGCTTTTACTGTCCTTGGAAATACGAGTAGACAGCTATTTTTGTATTCTGAAGAAATATTATACTAATTCTGCAATTCATACAAGAGAAGAGAGTAGCCACAGCATTATCGATGATGACAGTGAAGAGTTGCACACAGCCTACGCACATTCTATTTGTTTCACGTGACCGTTAATGTTTATAAAGGTGTCACATTTTTATTTTGTTTTTTTTTGTTTTTTATTTTCCGGTTGATTTTCCACTGGGCCCTTGCTGCATGCGTAAATCACCTTAATGGACTTCTTTATTTTATTTGTTAAATCATCCTGAAAAATGTGTAGTCTCGATTAATAATAATGAACTGAAGAAGCCAAATTTTTTAGTGCCTTCGATAGTGTATGATACAAGTTGTAACAGTAGTGAACATGGTGGCGATGATGAGAGTTCATTAGCAACCTTAAATGGTGGTAATAATGGTGAAGACGGTGATGAAAGTCTGCAAATAGAAGCGTCTGAGGGATTGGATGATTACCTGGAAGACTTCATTCTTCCCCACAGCCATGAAAGTGTTATGAGCAGACAGTTATCGTTCCGACGCAAAGTACAAAAACAATTGGAAGTTGCTGCTGCGGAACGCGCTGTCCAGGAGTTGGACAGATTCGAAGCAATGCTAGACACGTACGATGAAGAGGATGAGTACGAACTTGAACTGAGTGGCGGTAGTGATGTTGGTCGTAGCAGTCCTTTGAAAGTGGACAGCAAAAATCGTCGTAATTGTGCTAAAAGTGGTAGTAATAACAATAGTAGCGGTGACAATATGGATTCCTTGTCGTCAACTATATCTTCCTCGTCGACGCCACCTGGCGACAATGAGTTTAATAATCATTCCACACCGATGCCTAAATCCCGAGCCAAAACTATGCCAAACTCGACTAATAATACAAGTAGTAGAAACGGCCAATTTCTTATAAACGGTAGTACCAATAATCAGCTCCGCATAAATTCTTATGGCAGTCCAAAAGGATTCCATAACGGACTGCTGGATCCCGACTTTGATACGTCATCTGGCGCTCCCAGCTTAAGCTTGGATATTGATGCTATAGTTAAGGAAAACGCTCCAAACTTGATGGGAGGAGATTCCCGTAAGAATTCTTCGGCAGCCGATAGCATTCCAGAGCATGGGCCGGAGGAGTCCATGTCTAGCTACTTTCTTCCACAACCCACCCTCGACAAATTATACGCTGTGTATGAGTCGAGTAATTTCAACAATATATACTGCCTTAGTGGAGAGCTTAAGGATATTTTGACGCCCGTGGAAATTGAGGAAATTGTGGCAAATAAGGATCATTTGGAGAAATTTATTGATCCGAACGTCATGGCTGCTTTGTCGTGGAGTATAAATGAAGCGAGCTTACCGTACATTGCTCCTTCTGCAGACAATGTCATTGGAAACAAAAGTCATAACAATCACAGCTCTTCAGAGGATCCCACATCTGTGGAAGAGCATAATAAACTAAATTCTGAGAAACTGGGGGATGTAGACGGAACCGACTTGGGTTTAATTGAAAACGGGTTGAAGACAGGCTCGAAGAGCTCAAGCATGTCTAACGGTTTCCATTCGGATGCATCTGCCTCGGAGGATGACTTGCACAGTAACGACGATGCCGCCTCCTCCACCTCCTCTTCCAGACTAGAAGTGCCAAATGACGAAGACAACGACCACCTTACCAATAGTGCCAATAACAAACGAATGGTCCCAGTGAAAGACCAGTATTCAGAGTCTTCAGACGGTGGAAGACGATCATCGGATAATTTGGATATAAATCTGTCAGAGTTTCAACGGGGAACGCCCCTCAGTAATTCCCTTCGCAGGAAAATTTCTCTGGGAAGGGATACGCCCAAGTCTCCCAGCCGCATTTGCTACTCACCAGACGGAAGCACATCAGTGAAACGAGGAAATAGTCAGGAAAGTTTGGAAACGGATTTGGGCGTTTGTGAAGACGACTGGGAGGATGAAGAGGAGGATACTCACAGCAAGAAATCGTCCTCATCCGGTGTCGTGCTAGTCAGAAGGGATTCCAAAAGATTTAGTTTTAAAAGCAAAGACGGTCAAGTGGAGAGAATAGTCGAGGGTTTGTTTGTTGAAAGTAAAAATCCTAATCCGAATGGCACATTGCGAAGAATAAGAGCTCCCTTAAATCTCACCGAGGATCTTGGTGATGATGGACTGGATAGTCCAGAAGGTGCCTCGTTAGTTGAGGTTAAGGATCAAAATGCAGGTATTTGTTTTGCTTTGCAGAATGCACACTTTATTTTTGCTTTTAATTTTAATTTACCTACACGCGTACCTGTGTCTACATTACGAAATGGAAGGCGGGACAAGCTTTTTGTGTTTACAATCTTTGCACTTTATACACATGACTGCTTAAATGCGTTAATTCCCTCAAGAAAAAAAGAGAGAAACTGGGAATGAAGCCGCATAGAAAGCATTTTATAAATTCGCTCGAGTGATAACTGGAAAGCGTAATTTCTTTGTGTAATGCGGCATGATGCTGTACAAAGTACAAATACCTACAAGCTTTTAGTGAAGTAGTTTCGCAACTCTGCTTTCTTTGAACTTCCTCGCTGTCACCTACATTTAGTGTACGCACAAAGGAAAAACTCTAGTTTTATGCTTGGTAAACATTCTGTCTAGTAAAATGCATTTAGCTGAAATGTTTGCGTTAGCTTTATTGTCTAACCGGTACAGTAGCGGTTTAAATTGGGGTATTCCTATCTCATCCAAGAGCTTTGATGTAGACCAGTACTTACACAGTCATGTTTTAATTTTCATTTCTCAGCAAAAAGTCCAAAGATTCACAAGAAAAGGATTAGTGTTGACGACAAAATACTTAGCGTTATCTCCACGGATCCAGATGAGAACTCGGCTGCAACGGACGTGACACAGTCGGATGTGTTCCATTCTATTATCAACACTCTGCGGGATGATGATGCGACGATGAAGTCGGATGGAGACGACGTGGATGATATTACACTGGATATAGACACACCCGATGATATGGAAGATTCCATTTTAGAACGTATGTGCCTTCATATATTTGTACAACCTCAAAGAAATGCTTGAAATGTTTGTTATTATTAGTTATCATCGTGTGCTTGTGATCCGACAACTTTTAAGTAAATTGAATTTCATCCCACAAAACTTTTTACAAATATTAAAGACGAGTTTGCTCTTGGCTCTATGCATATATGTACAAAATATTTTACATGAATGATGATGGTTAGAAGGAATACATTGTGGATATTGATTTGTACGCGTATATCTACTGTCTTTGAACAGAGTTGGATTCACTGTCTGCACAACCCCGTAATATTATTCAGGAGTATTCCGCCGAAGAAGAGCTAGAGGATTCCCGTCGATGGAAATCCTTCAAAGTTGGGCCAAATGATATCCAAATTGACCTGAAAGCCATCCATCCTTACAGAAGAGTGCTATCTCATGGGGGATACTTTGATGCTGAAAAGAATGTCGCCATAATCCTGTTTTCTGGTTGCTTTCTCCCAGATAGAAGCAGAAAAGAGTACACTTACTTGATGGACCACCTTTTCCTGTACGTATGCTTTGTACAATTTATTTCCTCTCTTGAAAACTCAACTCATATCACGAATACGAGTCCATCGTATGCATATAACATGTAATTTGAAACTGTACTAATGGCGCCAGTGACGGTAGCATTCTCTAGCTTTGTCAAGCACAATAAGCGTGTCGACCAGGTACACGACGGTGGTCATTCTCATTTGCAAATTGCAAATATATATTTATATGTATTTATACGATATTATATGAAAAGGAAGTACTCACAATATTCATTAAAGCTATGCAGAAACAATAATTACGGAATTTTCCCAAAGAAATTATATTTTAATCTTTTCATTAATTAATATGATTTATGTCTCGTGTGCTCATGTCTATGAGTTATTATTGCTTTAAAAATGATAACACATATATATGCTATTGTGTAAAAAATATTTTATAGGGATATGATTAATGACGCGAAATTGAATATGATTTGAAAGTTGATATGACATGACTTTAATATTGCAAATTGTTGTACAACCCCGATAGCTACGTTTTGTCAACCCTTGAAGAACTTGTGGTTTAGGTAACCCAGAACCTATCATTACAAACAAAAGAAAATATGCGGAAAATACGTCAATGTACCATAAAAAACGATTTTCTTTAACTTGTTCTTGGACTAAAGATTGTACCTGATTTTTTTACTTATAGTACCAAATTTAGCAGGAAGGTTCAGTTCGTCAACACTTTATCTGATCTTTGCCTAGAAATTCCCACTGAGCATTTGGTCATCCCCGATCGTGTCTTACAGTAAGTTTTTTATACGTAGACGCTATAAATTATAGTGAAACCTTTACTTTTGCACAGATTTTTTATCTCTCTAACATTTTTGAAAAGGAAATATTCCGAAGTAATCATGTATGCATCTCTGTTTGATTTTTCTATCGTCCGTCACTTCATTTCACATGCCTGTTTCATGAAAATGCATAATATTTTTCCTACCCGCAAAGGTATGATGCAATTAGACAACAAATGGAAAATAGCAAAAGAGCACGGTCAGCAAAAGCCCCTTGAATCTCGTGATGGAAAGGAGCATCAGTTACTTCGTTAAATTACTTGTTTGTGTGGGTGTATAAGGTACATTTTATGACTATATGACTCGTCAATGGAGTCATGTACTTATTCTCAGTAAATCACAATTTATTTTACTTGCATGCATTTTTAGCGACTCCCATTATGTTTTTTTACAGAAATACTGCTAAAGTGATGTTTGATTCGTTTTTAGCTTCTTGGTTCATTTATTTACAAAATGATGATAGCATTTCCTTAAAATATTTTTGCTTGTATCCAGATAATGGAAGCTCAAGCGTCATGTGCATGAATTAAAGATGGGTAACCCCCAGCATTGCCGTCGTAATACGTAGATAATGGCTCTCACCATAAAACACAAAGTGTTATGTCCACAGTGCACAAGTGAAATACATTTGTCATTGTGATAATATAATTATAGTTATGTTATAAGTATGTATCACATTTAGCTTTTAAAAGCCACTACACCAACACACACATAGGCGTCAACAGTTCTGCCATGCTAAAAAAATGTTTCATCATGTAATATTGTAGAGATGTCTATCAACGCTTACTCATCATCACACCCTGCGGAAATGTGTTGATGTTGATGAATTTTTATGTATAAAGGACCTTATTCACGGTAAATAGGGTCTGGGCCCCACGCGGGCAGTAGAATTTCATACTCCATTTGAAAGAGCACTTTAGGTAGTTAACAAAAGTCAACAGCACCA